>JABFQM010001893.1:0-17921 GCA_022816865.1 Zelostemma sp. ZL-2020
GTACATACCTACATAATATCTAGGATCTTTTAGGATCGATAATATTGGACACAGGAGTTTCATAAAATAAAGATTCAGTAATGTGAATAGCTTATGAGTAGCTTACAAGTTTGGATAGGGGAGAGTAGAGTAAGATGGGGTGGCGGGTAAGATGGGGTACCTTCGAGTTTTGCAATAATACGTTCTGTTATCTATATAATCTCAGACGTACTTGTTATTTGTCTCAGTTGAGTCATTTTGTGGCAGTTATCGTTTGCAATGAAGCCACATTTTTTTATGAACATTGTGTAACCGTTTTCAACGTTTGATAGATCGATATTTTCATTAAAAACTTTGTTCTTTATTTCCTGAGAAGTCATAATCAGCGAAACGGTGAGTAATCTTTCAGTTTCCTTGTTCCTTCACACATGCATACAGTACTCGAGCAAATTGTTTAGGCTATGTTGTTGTTGAGTTATTTAATATTCAATGAAAAACATTGCTGTCGGGTAAGATGGGTTACCCGGCAGCCCATTATCACGCACGTTTCAGACGAATTTTCAATAAGTATTTTCATATTTACAAGTCTTAACTTTATTTCTAAATTTTATTACATCATTTCCCTGTTAAATTTAATGTTTTACAGTATAAAATTATTATTATTATTGTTAATCATTATCATTAATTAGTAGAAAAAAAGCAGGGTGAAAGAAGCAAAGAAGAAGGAAAGAGAAAAAAAGAAAAAACTGTGGGCCAAAGAGAAACAAAACGACGAAGCTTTCAAAAAACGCAATGAAACTGAAAAAAGCAACTAGGGGAAGGCCGAAAAAAATTTTTTAAATGAGCAATTTTTGATCCGAAAACGAAGATTAATTATACCATTTGAATTTTCTGTACATTGACAGTACAGAAAACTTGTGGATATACTATCTTCTTTATTAGTTTTTGAAAGTAGCCCGTCCAATTTCTCAATTTTCGATACCTCGATAAAGTGCACTTTTTTTAAATCGACTTTTTTCCTCGAAAAAATTTTTAAAACGCATCGGTAATCCCAGTATTTTTTTTAACTCATTTCTCTTGACTTCAATCAAGAGCTCGAATTTTGTCATGACTCGTAATAGATTCGTAATAGGGAAAACAGCGGAGATACCCCATCTTACCCTACTCTCTCCCCTAACGTAATAGGAAATTATTTATCACTAATTTGTTTAAAAATGTCTCACTCCAACTATTTACCAGCCTAGCATCCATTGTAAATCATATAATATGTTGCCAATAATTAAAATTAGCCCATATTTAGTTCATTTTTTACAAAAATATCAACGGTACAAAGTATTTCGTAATTTTTCCAGTTGAGAAATCGCGTAAAAATTAAACAGCTATTATATCGAGTGCACTATAGAAATTCCTGATTTTCGGCAAGTAATTCAGACGACCATCTAGAGCGAATATTTTATAATTTGAAATTCATTTTCACGCAGGAAACCACTTATAAATTTGCTGCCGCACGTAGGTAGTAAAAAGGCAATGTCGTGATAAATTTTCAACTTGCTCGTGAAACTACGTCAAGAGCAAGAGAATATCATCGCACTGCTTTTGAGCGTACTTGCAATGAAATATCTTCATAAGAAAAGTATGTCTTCCGGAAAAGAAAATCAATGTAGAAACTACTCTTTCTCAGACAATACAAAGGAATTTCGATTATAATCTCGAATAAAGTAAACCCCGAGGGGCGATTGTCATATGAGAACAAGAGGAAACGTAGGATTTGTTTTCGCTGACATTCTTATATAGCGGGAACTACAAGTAGTCTTTTAAATTTATCAAATCCCATTCCATTTTTCCATGCAGCCTTAGCGCGGTCATGATCGTTTCCCTAATTAACCTTGAATAATTAATGACAAGCATAAATTGTGAAACTTATTTGAATTTCTAACAATATTCTCGTGTTCGAGAATAAATCATGGCCCCATCAGTCATCAAAAATGCATTCCCAAACAGAAATAACGCGTCTTTTGCGTGCTTCGAGTAATTTGTTTTTAAAGTCTTTATGAAAAGTAAATTAAATATGCCACGATGCAGATCTTTGCCGTCTTCCTTTACGAGTGTTATTAAGTATACTTATAACAACTATAAAACTGATACAATAGTGTGTATAATTTTAAATGCCTCCATTGACCCTTTCATTTTAATGGAAATAAATACCGTAAATCCTTTTGTAAAAGTGTAGTTACTTTCCCAAAGGGATTGCGTTACAACATTTATTTTATTCATGTTACATTTTTTCAAGTATTTTGTTTTTCAATCCAATACCATTCTCGAAAAAGACAAAATGGCGAGTAAAACGAATTTTTGTTGTCAAGTTTCAGTGAAATAGAACAATCTCATTTTAATGTTCGAAAACTTGTTTCCTGTTGCGGAGGAAGCGGTAAAAGTATTCTCAACTGCGAAACTTTGATTTTTATCAATTTCCATTTACGTCATGGAATTAGAACATCTTCTTCTGTCTTCGAGCGTTTATTTCTTGTCGAAATTTTTACTACTTTTCAATTTTGTAATAGCTCGTGGAAGAATATTTATTCCAAAAACTTCCATTTCTTCGTTAAATGAAAAACTTGCTGGAAATGTTAGACTACGATTGTAATTGATTTCTTTTCTGAATGGGTATTGGTGCATTACATTGGAACGCGCTCGACTATAAAACGTGAAATAAAGTGACGTAAAAGTGGAGCATAAAACGGAAACCGATAAACATTTCATATTCAATATTTTAAGTTTTTTGAGTTGTGTTCAACTCCATTTACGTCGTTAAGATTCTAATAATTTAACGCGATTGCTCATAAAATTAATTTCCAACAAAGAATCGTATCAGCTTATTTTTCTCTCTCGAGTCTCAACCGTACATTACTCTTGTCATGATTGTCATAATTTGCATCCGACAAGCGTCGGCTATTCAATCCAGCGATAACTGACGCATTGCATGCCCAACATTTCAGCAATGTTGAAATTTCATCTATACAAGTATAAAACCCGAATAATACACGATTCTTCGAGCGATAAATATCAGCGAAAGAACTTAATACTCTAATTGAACATTGCAGTCAGCCAGATTGTTCCGAGAACTTGGAATAAGTTTCAAAAGTAGATAATCGCGATTTTATCCTAGCTGCGAAGTAGAAATACTCTGCATATTTGAAAAGCTTGATTCAAAAAAGTGCTGATTCCGTCGTGATATAAATTTTACAGAACCCGTGAAACATCTTCTGCATTACATTTTTAATCAACGAAAATGCAATTTTGATGATGTTCTAATTTACACGTTTTTTTTTAAATGTGAGTTTTCATTCTCACATTTACTTTCACATGCTAAATTTGAGTTTTTACAATATTCACATTATTCAGCATAAACGATTAATTAAGGAGGAAACATAAACAGATTTTACATTAATTCTTATCAATTCTTTATCTGGTTTTTCTTTTCATGTTTGTCAGATTGAATCTTTTCCGTGAATCAAAAGTTCTGTACTTAACGCTATGAAACACATATTTATCGTAAAAAAGATTAGATATTAATTTTTTAGTTAACATTCGAACAATTCATTTTATAAAATGATTGAATTTGGCACTTTTTAGCATCGCAATATTTTTATCTATAATGCGAACTTATGTTATTCGATAAATAAATAAGCGGTAATTGGAATATTATTGATAAAAAATAAAAATAACATGATCGAATCCAAGTTTCATTCGGAACAGAATAATGCAATAAAGAAAATAAAAAATAAACAAAAATCAGTTCACCATAGGTGAGACTCGCACTCGAGTTCTTCGAGTGAAAATAATATAAAAACGGATATTTTGTTCTAAATTGCAAATCCATTAACCTTCATAAATGTTGGCAATGTATAATATAGAACGCATACAATGCGATTAAATCGATTTGTTCAGAGCTAATTTGCCACGTGTACGTGACGTTGTTCTCGATGAGCCTCGATGAGCAGATAGTAACAAGTCTCTTCAATATTGCGCGATGTACATGTATGACCGATGTAGAATTCCTACTCGTCTTCTATGCAGATGCACGGTATAACAGGGTAAAATCGGTGAAAGACTGAAGCGCAAATTTAACGAGCATAAGGAAGCGAAGGTAAAGACGGGATTTATATGAGCAGGGAACTACAAACTCGCATAAGCCAGTGAAACCTTGCCGTATATTTTATACTCGGAGCCCGTGCGATAAAGCACGCTATGCGAATAATATTAGGTTTGGTTATGCGTGAATGTGTGTAAATTCATTTAGTATGAAAACGGGAAACAAACTATGCCATGCACTTCCTCGCTATTGCTGTTATTAAATGCGTTGGAAAAGCGTTCGAGACTCCTCAAGCATCGTATTTTGAATTTACACTCGAATTGACGAGGATAATAGGATGAGAGACCACTTTTTCCATGGGCTTGCAATTGAGGTTTAACAGTTTATTGCCTATACTATGAGCAAAGCCGAAGAAAAATGTACACTTTGCTTTTCACGGCAAAGTGAAGTTTTTATTCCAACAGCTAATTACTGTGAAACCCGTCGAGAATAGGCGAGACAACATAACTCCTACTAAGTCATTAAATTTTACAATCAATAGTCGGTGTAAAAATAAAACCACAGAGCACATATGCTACCCACAATTTCCTCGAAGTCGCGAAATTTTTGATGATATTTTTTGATGTCAGAATTTTTATGATAACTGGGAAACGTGAAAAGTGCGATTTTTCGGTGTAATTAAAAACACGACAAGTCTGAAAAGTTAAAGAAGGAATGTATTTCACGTTTCAATTATTTTGTCATTCAAAACATAAAAAATAGCATATAACGCCGACGTCAATTTCACCGGAAATGACGAAAAAAACATGAAAATGCTGAAAATGTTGAAATTGCATGCTCCTGAAAATAACGACTGTCATAATATTTAGTTTTATAATGCGAGTTTTCGAAAATTACATCAAGGAACGCAGTTGCACTGCATTTTTTAAATCTAGAAGCTACATACATCAGGATTGAGCTGAGTCATATTTCGAGGCACTTTTTACTTCGCTTGATTAATCGAGAAAAAGGGGACATACGAAAAAATGTTTGAAATTTGCAAGCCAGATTAGGTACAAACTGCAGAAAATTTCATACCAAGTAATTCGTTACGCAGCAATCGAGTTCTTATATCCATGAAATTCAAAACGTATTCGTGAAATGCAAATAGTTACTTCGATAACTTTATTTTACACTTACATCAATTCAATCCGCAATCAAATAAATATACAAAGTTGACGTGTACATTTACACTCGAGTCATATTTTGAAATAAACTCTATACGTTCAAAACTTATTGGAAATTGTAATCATTCATAGAAAAGAAAATTTATCTGATATTAGAAAGTTTCCTTTTTGTTTCCTTCGTTTCAAATATTTGTCACTATATACTTCCGTTTCAAAGAATTTCTTCTTTTCCTTCAATAACAACATCGGTTTTCAAACCAAATAAATTCGAAATAGTACATTGTGCAACAAGTGCGAAAAAGTGGATATTTGGACAAATATCCATTTCGCACATGTAACACGCCGTATTTAATGTAAGAAATGCACAAAAAATGCACTCTTCGATGCTCCGCAAGGTTGAGAAGCGCGTTTTTTTGTACATTGTTAGACAAAAGACATTTAACATTCGATGATCTCAAAAGAAACGGAGTCGGAGTTTCTGCGAGTGACGCAGAAAGAAGAATCCGTCTAAATCGCAATTTTAGATCCTTCGTGAAATTGAAAGACGTTGACAGGGGATACAAACTGTGTGCTTGTCAGCGCTCAAAATGATACCGCGATCGAATAAACTTTCCATGTATACATTAAAGCTCGTCATTTTCTATAACGGGGCGCGTACATAGAATCTAAATATAACCAAATCCGTAAAATGCGTAATTTGTTCGTTCTAGTGGAAAATTACTTGCGTGAAGCCGGAGAACGCACCGCGCAAATTACCTTTACCTAATTATTCCAAAATAAGCGTGCTCTATTTTGGAATTTTTGTAAAAAGACTCGAAAGAAGAGAAAAAGTTTTACGATATACGCGGCAGGTCTTTTCGTTTCTTTTTGAACTACTTATTACAAATATTAAAATAGTTCATTCATCGTTTCTTCGTGGAAAGACATTTGAATCAGCTAAATAATTAAAATGAATGAACTAGTAAATTCCCTTATAAATTGCGAAATACTTGAAATTACATTTACTCCAATTGCAGTCAATGATCAAATTTTGCCGAATAATACGTGCCTTCCGAACAGCATTCGTCAGTTTGAAACGCAATACATGTGGCTAAGGCGTAATTTAACTAATTTAGTTTAAAACTCTCTTTCATCGTAATCAATGGGATTGAAACTTTACAGAAAGGTGCCGGGGCATCGCGTTAAAAAGGTTCGACGAAAAGAGATACCTTTTTTCTAATCCGAAAAGTAGATTAATTGCATTCATGACATGCAGCATGATAAAAAAAGAATTTGTAATAGAACAAAAAGATGAGCATCACGTGAAGAAGTGAGGCCTTAAACGAAATGGGTATTGCTATAAAAGTAATCTGTGGTAATCAAACACAAGAAAATTAATCTGATCGAAAACATGCGATGTTCAGAACGCCGTGGAAAGAAAATTTTGCATTCGAATAAAGCGTATCTTTAGAGCGGCGAACATAATGGCCTCTTGGTTAAGTGTTCCATGAATGTAAAAGTTACTTTATTACCGACTGAATTGTGCATGATAGCGGGCAGCTCATATTCCAGAGCGAGCACGCAAAAATAATTAGCCAGTAAAAAAAATCTGGTAAAAACGGAAAAGAGTCTTTTGAGGGAAAAAATGAAACGTATTCACGTGATATAGGTACGTGCATTTGCAGTCGGAACAACTGTGCAGAGAACAGTTGAGTATTTTTTATCGTGAGTGTCAACGAAAAAGTCTTCATTTTATTCGAAAAACGATTACCAACGGGGAATTATCACCTTGTCTTCACTTAGGGAGCGTTCGGTCACACAACCATCACAGCTATATCACAGCAAGGACTATTTTCAACTCAAATCCCCTGATGAGATAATTTCTCGAAGTAAACTGCAATGAATGTCAATGAAGAGTCATTTCCAGTACAATTGCTTCTGCGTTACAGATCGAGTAAAAAGTGGATATTTCAGCAAAAAAGTCAAGATATTGTTTAACGGTTATAGGGTAAAAATTGTTGATTGAAAAACACTTTTACCGGATTAAAAATGTCTCTGCGATTTGGTCGTTATGACGGTAAAAATGTGGATAAAGAAACTGCAAGTCATGGCTCTTTGATTTGTAATGAACACAGGCTTGTTGGAACTTTGTCAACTTTCTTCCTTAAAATAGTTCGTATCGATTTTTGAACACGATGAAATTACCAGAAGGCAAAAGATGTAAGAATACAAACTTGGAATTTCGAGAAATTAATTAATTTTCGTTCATACCTCAAAATATAAAGTTAGCATTTCCGCGTATACAAACGCGCGAGAAATGCAATATGAGTATGCACGTGCGTTGTTCCGTATTCAGCTATCTATGAATTGCACATCTGCATAGAGCGCATATACAACTTCGTTTGGGTATTACATGCAGTTTGAGCGCATGCACTACGTCTATTACTTTCGAAATCGTCTAATCCTTACTAAGTCATTACAAAGTGATTTCAGACACGAAAATTTTATCTCCTCCCGTGTTTTATTCTTTCTACTCGAGTCGCTCTTTATTCTAAACAAAAACAAAAACAAAAAGTGGTGGTTTTTCGCTAGATTTTTCATGATCGAAAATTAAAACTGTCGGAATTCCGATAAATAATTTGGATTTTTCCCTCCCTCCATTTCTTCTACGATCATTAGTGATAAGAGCCAATAAATGCAGCTGCGAGTATTGAAGTTGTTTTTCAATTACCTCTTTATACATTATATACGTTAATCAAACGCTATTGAATCGAGTAATAGAGCCGAAGCATATCGAATTCTATATACATTGACCGGATATTTCAATGGCGTTGATTCGAGATGAACGAGCACGAAAAATTTCGTTGATCGCGTGATTCCGTACTTATTCATATTGATTATTCACAATAGGCCATGATGCTAGTTGTTTCAACTACGAGCATACCAAAGAATAGGCATATGAAAATGTAAATTCAGTTGCGAGCGACGTTGCATCAGAGCTCTACGTGTTTTCCGATAAAACTGTTTATCTGAATTCACTTATTATCGGTTCTGCTCCGTAAGAATGGAAGCTCAATTTCAAAATTCAGCGTGCATTTTCGACTTTTGCATTTTCTTGAGACGTCTCTTGCATTTTTACATTCATTCCCGAGTTCCATGTTAAGATAAAATTTACATTTTGATGTAATCTAAAGCTCGAAATGTTTGTATTTTTTTCAGGATTCTTCCCTCTTTCGGCAATTTATTGTCTACTCTGGATTTGTGTCGACGTTTTGTTTTGCACCGCTAGTATTATGCATTTGTGCACAATTAGCGTCGACCGATACTTAAGTTTACGATATCCCATGAAATTCGGTCGGAACAAAACGAGGCGACGAGTCATCTTGAAAATTGTCTTCGTTTGGCTTCTAAGCATCGCTATGAGTCTACCATTGAGTTTAATGTATTCAAAGGTAACTATTATCCCATTTTTCAACTTATTGTATCAAACATTTTCTAGCACTTGTTACTTCTTGAAAGCTTTATCTGTAAAAAATATTCTGTAATCAATGATTGCGTCCTTATTCATTTCATTTCATTTCAGATAATTTTTTATTTCTCATTTATCGAATTTTCCGCAAAATCATTTAATGACTTTCTTTCGCCAACTTTTGTCAATTCAACTTAAATTTTACTCGACATACAAGTATTATACTTTTCTTTTCAATGCTTCCTGGATCCATTTCCAAACTACTTTTCCATTGTAATAATAATATAAGTTTCTGTTCTTTTTCTTAAATCGTGGCGTGCTATATAAATTGATTATCATTGAACTTGCAAATAACAAGAATCATTATTGGATTCAGTAACTGCATACAATAGTCTTTTTTTCATAATCTCATTTTCACACCTGGCAAAAGAATTGGAAAAAAGTAGCTTCTTGAAATGCAAGCTATTTCAACGCTTGAGCAACTAAATTGTTCCCTTCGCGTGGGATTTGGCATTATTTGAAAAATTGTGGAAACCAAATCTAATCTCATTAATATTGCCCTCAGCCATTGTTAGACAAATTTGAAAAACTACTTGGCAAGTAGCCAACTTGGAGTGAAAATTTTTTCAACTTCACCTTTTCCTGATCGTGTAAAAAATAGAAAATCGGGAAAAGCTCAAGGACGAATGCCAAACAACTTCATGCAGCGCAATAATTGAACGTTTGTAAGAAGAACAGTATATTTAAAGGAAATGAATGTATATAGATGTAAAATGTTCATGTAGTAAGGTCCAGAAAGCGATTTTCGACGAGCGATTTTGTATTTTTGGAAGTGGGAAAATGCCCACCCTTTCGCAAACAACCCTCGAGGCGCCTCTTTCACTACTGTATCATTGAAAGAGTTTTGCCAAACTAGTTTTAGCCATTTTTCCATTTGACATGAAGTACGATTGTTTCGTTAACACGACGAAAAATGTTGGCTCAGGTTGTTCTTACTATCGAAGTGTTGATGTATCGTTGTTAATCTCAGATAACAACTAGACATGCTTTTGATGAAAATCGAAGGAACCGCTCTTACGCTATGATCACAAATGTATGCGAATGCAACTCTTACGAAGGCGGTGCAATGCAACAAGAGTGATGCGGTGTGATGCAACTTATCATTCATTTTTTAGACGGACACAAAAATGTGAAGGATGGAAGTATATGAGCTTAAATGTAAAAAAATAGAATGAAATTAATTTTGTCGTATGGAAGAAGAGCAATGAATAAATATGGAAAAAAATGGTTGGCCAGGGAAAAAAAACACAACAAGAATCTCGTTAATTCGAACACACAGGATTCATTGGTAATTTGTTTATTCTATGATTATTTCCGTATCAGCAAATATTTAATTATACAAGATTCGTGGCGTGGCTGGAGCTGTACAAAAGCACAAGTCATTATCCTCGAAATGTATTTAAAAAATAAAATAGCAAAACGGTTTAATACAATGACACAATTGTTCATGGTTAGGATGAGGTTGTCAATTATGCCGCCGCAGCTCTTGTTGCCCTGTCGAGTACATTTTGATGAAAGGTATTTTAATCTTCGGTGTATTCGAATGGCTCTGGTGGATCAGCTTCTTTCTCCTCGTCGGGCTTTGGGCCAAAGGCTGAAACAAAATACGAGCATGTCCCATCATGTTACCGAATAGAAACAAAAAAAGCTTCATCGAAGGTTTGATCTGTTCTCTAATTTTGTAATATAATATTCTTTGCGACATTTGTTTATTTCTATTCGTCACTTTTTCTCTTTCCAATCAAATGAGAATCTTTGAAACAGAATCACTTTGCAAGAATAAATCCTGAAAAGCTTGGAAATAAACGAAACTTAGTTGATATGGGTATTTTGATTCATCTCGCGTTATTTACAAAACAATGAAGCATTAGAAATGCATCAACATCTAAATTGCAAACAAATATTTCGTTACATATAAAATTTGTCTCTACTTAATTTCATAAATTACTCATCGTCTCAATGAGCATATTCGTTGATCACAATATTGTCAACTCTCGAGGAATAATAAAGACGATGACAATAAATTGACTTACAAGTTTTAAAGGTTTCAAAAAACCATTGCTCTGAGATTATAATTCACATCGCTACAAAATAGAGAAGAAGAAGATACGCGCCCAAGCCGAGTAAATTTGTTTCCACCTGCACTCTATCAGCGCAAAGTAATCAAGTCATTTTCACTACGAAAATATTTCGTGAATATTTCGAGTACACGCGGAAAACTGCGGAACTTGAATTTCAAGGACCGAGTGATTACTCAGGGATCGATATTTGTTGTATGTACTTGTATTCAATTCATTCGGTTTTTTGGTATCGGAAAAATTATTTCATAAAATTAGACTGATTAGACTGAATGTTGTGACAGCCTGAAGAATGATGCCAGTGTTGTCAATAGCACACGACAAATCATGTAACGCTTTCCAGTCGCGCCAACGTAAACAATTTAGATTGTCCCGCGAAATCAGCATCAATTTCCAATGCTATTTTAGCCTTAATAATTTTTCCCGGTGTAGTATTCGATTAAACTCACCGGCAACGGGCTCGACGAGTTCCTCTTCCGTGTCAGTTTGGACGTGTTTGACCATAACGATGCCTCCGATTTGGATGTCTTTGATGGGCGCGTAATGACTGCCCTCGGCGAGTTGGACAACTTTAAGTTGCTGTCGCAAAACTCGCGCCGGATTCTGAAGTATCTCAAAGTTCGGTTCCGGCTCCTTTTTCTCCTTGTCCGCCTTGTCCGACTTGTCCTCTTTCTCATCCTTACCTTTCTTTTCCTTGTCCTTATCTTTACTCTCCTTATCATCCTTTCTATCATTCTTTTTCTCGTCCTTTTCCTTCGAGGCGTCCTTCACTTCGCAGCTCTCTTTCGCGTCGGGCGTCGGAACGTCCTACAAAATAGAAAAAATTCGTTTCACTTTTCAAAGATGAAATTTCGATTAATCGACTATCAGGAGTCTCATTTCTCAAGGTTATCCTTTGGTTTTACAATATTCGTGACATTTATAAGGATAAGATGGTAAAAAAATTGCTCGAGTATTTGAAAATAAAAAATTGACGACTAGAATATCTCTTTAAAATACAACGTCCACCAGCCTACTCACAATTTCCATCTTCTCGTGTGAATCGCGCGCTCGTCGCTCGGATTCTCGCCTACGAGCCCTCGCGGCGATGCTGAGAACGGCGGTGGTGACTTTCTCGCGCTCTTCCCGCTTTTTCTCTTCGAGCGGCGCGGGATAGGCATAAACGCTTGGTCGGGCATTCGACTTTACTTCCAGTTTCGGCATTTTCAATTGAGCGTTGAGGGCGATTAGGCACGTGGGCGTAAAGGCCAAAGCCAGGCAGTGAGCCAGGGGGTACCAATACCAGTACTGAGTAAACACGAGAGCACCCACGACAGCCAGCATATTTGTGTGACCAGTTCGTGATTGCAGGGACACCGTTACGTTGCGACCACCTGAAACACAGTTGTTCAATCAGCGAATCATTTGCTTTTTCTTTGCGTTACCAAAAGCACGCCGGGGTATGCCAAAAGCACGCATGTGCTAATTGCTTCCGAGTTGAAATCCTTTTTCCCTGGCCACAAAAATTTGCCATTTTTCAATCGATATTTGGATAAAGAAAGCAAGAAATAGGGAGAGAAAAAAAATCCACATCGTCTGTACCTGCATCGATGATGCCCTGCGCCAAAATAGCGCCAAACTTGGCCATGACGTCCTCGTGTTTGTCGACGATGACCTTGGCATAAAGGGCGCGAAACTCCTTGACGCGCGAGCAAGTGACTTCGGTCTGCTGAATGAGAATCATGGCCGACGCGATGAGCGCTCCTTGTCGCACGAAATTCACGGGATCGTTGGTCATGGGATCCAATAACGCGATCGCTTCCTTGAGTCCGGTGCCGGCGCACGCTATACCCAATGCCATAGCCGCTCCATATCTCACGTGGGGATTATAACTTTCCGCCAGCAGTGAAACAACGCTGGGACACTGCTCCGGGGTTCTGTAAACGGAAATTCATGATTATGGCTCGAGAGCGTGTTACCGCCCCATCAATATCTGCCCCACAAAATCCTTTTCCGAGAGAACCGCCGTCTCTCCTCCTAATGCATGATGATGATTAATTTCTTTCGCGTTACAGGACGACGATTCGGTCTTGGTAGACGGTACGTGCCAAATTCCGGATCCTCTATACAAATTGATCGGCAGCATCATCTGCTTTTATATACCGCTCGGGGTGATGCTGCTGACATACGCTCTAACCGTCAGGCTTTTGGCGAAACAAAAGCAAAGCATCGGAGGAACGACGACAGCAGGTTGGTGCTTGTACTTTTTACATCATTTAAGAATGGATAGTACATCCTAAAATTATTTTATTAGCGAAGCTTGATTGCTCCGTAGTATATTGGTGACTCCGGAGAGACGATGATAATTCGAGTTGATTTTACTTTTACTCTCGTAGTTAAAGTTTCAAGAGGAAAAAGAGAAATGTAACGGAATGAGGAAATCCGGGTTAAGGATTTAAATTAATTCCGGTTGAGGGGGTTTACGGATTACGACAATGCAATATCGGGGATGTAAAAGCGGTACGTGAAATCCGGATTCTGTAAAACGCGTTCGCGTTTGTTTCTTTTCCCTAGCGGGAAAATAAAACAAGTTTAATGAAGAATCGTTAAACGGAGAGAAAAAGCCGTTGCTTCGCCGTTTGAAACGTGAAGAGGCGATAGTGGCGGCGCTCAAGTATTTTTATGCAGATAATGATGCATAAAAGTAGCTCCGATTCAAGCCCGTCTTGCCGATGGACATTTCGCTCGATGGCTTAAATATGTATTCAATGAAGATTGTATTGCGATTTGTATTTCGATTTGCAGGATTAGAAAGGAGATGCACGTGGAAGCGACTTTTGCATAACAAAGGGATCGGAGGAAGCCACGGTGGGACACCGCAACACACTTCCGGTACCTCGACTGACACGGAATTGACGACGCTGGATACGCACGAACTTTGGTTGCCGGAGAGCGATCCACCACCATCGGCAATGTCCGCCCTTCACGCTTTCGGAGCAGAGATGCTCAAGTTGTCGAGAGGTCTCGAGGGGATGGCAGCAGCCCCTACCAGTCAGGCCACTTCGAGATCGACCCAATTTCATCATCAATTACCTGCTCATCGTCAGTTGCATCAACAGATTCACCTTAGACGTCAAACGCCATCGCGCCTTCGTTGCAGTTTTCGAAACGAGTAAGAGAAAGACTTGCAAGAATTAACGAGCTTTTCATTAAGACACTTTCAATTCAAATTGTTTGTTGACATTGTTCTTGGAAATTCATCCAGCCGAGTATTCCAATAGACTCCAATGACATTAGATGTAAAAAATCGGATAAACTTTTTTCTTTTCCGACAGTAATCGAAAAAATTGGCATTTTTTTAATATTATGGCTAATTTTATCCAAATATCGTATTTATTACTTTTCTCTTTTTCTCGCGATCTTGTCGATTATTATTGGGCCTTTATGACGTGCTGCAATTCGATGCTAATTAAGAGAATTCGGAAATTGGCCTTCCGTTCATGAGAAGAAATCATGAGAGAATGGTGTCTCGGGCCACTCGGGACAGAAGATAGAGGGCGTATCGATTATTCGTAGTATGACTTTGAAAGGAGTCATTTGAATGGGTGGTAGGTGATGTTAAAGGCACTTAAGAGGCGAGTAAGTGCCTTATTCTCGGGTGCTCGAGTTTGAAGCGGCCCAACCGAGTCTTGAGTGTCCCGAGCTATTGCTGCGCAGTGTACGAAACGTCGCACTTGATGCGAGAATGAAGGGCTTAGCCCCAAACAGCTTGTGTGCTGCGCAAGCATCGCTGCCTGCTAGCAAGTGGCGAGAATCTAAAGATCACTGCGCGTGCAAGCGCATTAAGAAAAGATTAACTCCAAATTTACGAATCTCCTTGACATTTTTTGCAATTGAAATTTTTGCAAGATATTTTTTCATCCTTTCCTTGGACTTTCATCCGCTTGCAAAAAACATGGCTGTCCCTGCATGCAAATTTAATTTTTTTTTTCCTTTCCATTTTCAGCTTTACGCAAACGTACGAGTCTGGAATTGTTTTCATCATTGAACGATTTGCTTTCCATTGACAATAATAATTGTTGAAGAAATTTCAGCATTCAGTAGTTGAACAGAGCGCTGTCATTTTCATCGAACTTTCCAGTACTAGAGTAAAATTCCAAATCTTTCACTTCCAACAGATTGGAGATTTTGTCATCAACGAAAAATGTTCTGCAAGTTCCTTTGAAAACGATCTTTTTTTATGATTCGTACAAGTATTAAAACTTTCGCAAAGAAATGCGGAACATTTTCAATGGCAGTTGCCCCTTTCACGGAAAAATCGATACGACGACAATGGGTATCAACAAAGTTAATAATGCGACTTTATTGAAGGCAAAGAAAATTTGATTCCCAGGATCGGGTAAACGATCCGAAATCATGGAAAAAGGCTATCATTTTCAATGCGAAGCCGGAAAAATTATGCCGTACCGAAATACGTATTTGGAAAGAAATCGTCGTTTTTCTTCGGTGTTTATTCCGCTCCCGGCATCGCTGTAGTGCTCAATTTCACTTTCCTACTTTTTTTCATCTACGTAAATCGAAATCGCTTTTTTTCTCGCGAGTTACGCTTGTTCAGAAATGTTGCCGAAACAATCCATCGAGAAGGAAATGATAACAACGTTTCTTTTTCTTGTGTAAAATTGAAATACTTTTGCTTGAAAATATGGAATTGGTAATGAAAACGGATTATGATCGGGTCTATGTGTCTTCGGCATCAAATTACATTTCGCGGGTAACAAAAGGGACTTGTTGATACGGGTAATACGTTCTTTTGTCAAGCGAACAAATACGATCAATCAGGTCGCAGCCTCCATTTGCCAACGCTGATCTAAATAAAACGCACGCTGGGTACACGGACCGACACACCGCGACGCGTTGAATCAATGCAGCCGCAGGCACAACCGCAAAGCGTACATCAAAAATAAATGATTAATGTTGGGAACCGCAGGGCTCCGTTATGCTCCATAGAGATGAATACGTCGAGATCGCATTAAATACCTTTACTATTAAGACATAACGCGACTGAAGAAGTAAAGCAAGTCAAAATTATCATTCATCATTGCGTTCGCGGAAATTAACCAAGTTCATTTTTCACTGTCCGAGCACTTCCTCCCCGATGTCCCACATGTATCTTTTGCCCTTTATTCCGAAGTACGAAACTTTCTACAAAATGCTTTCCCAAAGACTGCGTCTTTTGTCAGCTTTTTTCATCTTTTTCTTTAACATTACCGTCCTTAAAACTCGTCAGAGAGTTAATTACTTCATTTTTCGTCTTAAAATTCATCTCAGGCAGAAAATTTGTCTGCTTAATCGCGCGCGATTGATCGACTTTATCAAGCGTAATTTTAGAGGCTTCTCTACAACGCAAACATACCGAATATTTTCAATTACGTTCATCAATTATTGTGCGACTTGATACCTCCACTTTTTAGTCCATACTATATTCGATTATTTCGAGTTTTCTTGAATTCATGCCCCAACTGTTCTGCCACTCAATCTTTCAATTAGAGAAATCACAGTCGGCATTTTATACTCATTATACTGGAGGTCAATAATCGATCGGCACGAACGTGTTAAAATACCAAGAAAACGGAATGCGAAACGCTACGGAATATTCCATTTCATTTCCGCGAGCAATTTTACGCTTGTTGCAAAAGCAAAAATATTTCATCAAAAAATTCCTCCATGAACATTTTGGGATTACAGATAGTAGTAAACGGAGCGAGAAACAATGCTAATTAAAATACAAATTTTGATTTAAAACTTTTCATCGAATTATTCGCAAGTTAAATTACTCGTAAAACGGCGTTATGCAAATCTTTCAAGAGAGATTTTAAAGTTTCAAAAAGCTTTATTGTGAAGAAGAAGAAGAAGAAGAAGAAGAAGAAGAAGAAGAAGAAGAAGAAGAAGAAGAAGAAGAAGAAGAAGAAGAAGAAAAATAAACAAGCACTGCTGCCGTTGTCATAAAATTATGCACAGAAAACAAAATAAGTCCTAGTACAAAAAGAAAGTTGATCGCTAAAAAACACATTGCCATTTTTTTCGGGGAAAGGATTGTACCCAAGCTAAATATAAAAGAAAAAAATCCGCATAAATAGTTGATCACGAAAAGGGCGTTAATTTGCAAAGGAGTTCGTTTGCGTTTTACTTTGTCGTACGAATTGAATGAATAATTACTCATCGACCGCAGCAGTTCCAACTAATTGCTTCGTGGAAAAAACTGTGATTGCCCTGTTAAAAGTAATTTCAACTACTTTCGACGCACTTGGTCGACACTGAAATCGTGTTTTTGCGATAAAATCAATGAATTTCAGTACTTTCGTAATTTCATTTCATTTCTTTCATCTCATGCTTCGAAAACACGAGTACGATCCCAAGGAAACGCGTGACAGAGGAAAAAGAAAAGTTGTCGAGCAAGCAAAACTTTTTTCCCCTCACAGACATTCCCCGAAGAAATTAATGTTTTGACAATACATTGTTTTCAGAAGCGGCGAGAGCGTCGACAGCAGCGGCTCGGGCTCGAGAACGAGTTTATCCATAGCAACGGAAGAGTCGACGAGGCCTTCGACGCCTTGGAAAAGTCGCCGGCGAGCTTCGACGTACAATGAAACGTTCTTGGATCGGACGGATTCTCTGTCCCCGACAACGCCGAGAAAGCGCGCTTTCAGCTTCCACGAGCAAGCTCCGCTAGGCGGATTCTCTTCCTTCAAAAAGAATTCGCCATGCCCGACATGTCCTTTGATTGGCGAGGCTCAAGACAAGAGGGACGCAAAAGATGAAGAAGAAGGAGAAGAAGATGATGAAGAAGAGGAAGAGGAGGAAGAGGAAGAAGAAGAAGAAGAAGACGAAGAAGAAGAAGAAGAAGAAGAAGAAGAAGAAGAAGAAGAAGAAGAAGAAGAAGAAGAAGAAGAAGAAGAAGAAGAAGAAGAAGAAGAAGAAGAAGAAGAAGAAGAAGAAGAAGAAGAAGAGGAAGATGAGGAAGAGGAGGAAATAGCGGAGGAAATGGAGCAAGATCGAGGCCAAGCTAGAAGGAAGCGCAAGAAGAGTCAAGATCGGGGGGAGAAAAAAAGCGACGAACG
>JABFQM010001894.1:0-17907 GCA_022816865.1 Zelostemma sp. ZL-2020
GACTGTACGGGAGAATCGGATCCTGGTAATTTGTTGAATGGAATTATAGTCTTTTCTATGCAATGTTGTATTTATTCTGCTTCGTTTAGCTTTTATTTCATTAAAAAAAAGGTTTATTTATTTTCATTGGAAATTTGTTGTTTTTTACCGACTGTCACTTTTTCTACTTTGCATCTACTCATTTACCATCCGCTCGAGCGCATTCGTGTCTTCCTTTCGGCTCTGACTTACCGACCTTCTCGACTTCGATTATGCATTCGATATATCTCGTTTTACCTTCAAGAAAATGACCCGGTATAGTTCCTCGTTTTTCGCATTGCTGTGAGGGCGCCGAGATCGGAGAAACTTTGGTATTGTTTGGTATAATTTACTAAAGGGCTGTAAGCAGCTGTAAGTATTTACGGTGATTTATGAATGTTTACGAACCCACGGAAAACAGCAAAATAATTCGATGCTTGATGCTCGCTGACGCTGGTGATTATTAATAAAATAACCGAGATTTTAATGAAAATCTAGATGCATGTGACGAACATTGTAGGAAAAAATTAAGAAAAATGCATCATGATCGTAATCTTGAGAAGGTAAAAAAAAGTTAAACAAAGAAAATTATATTTTGTTGCAAACATGATGACTCAAGTTATATTATTTTCAAAGGGAAAACGGTGTTCAGGAGTGGGCAACAATTGAATTACATGGAGATTTGAAAGAAATGGAAATTGAGTCTGTCAATAATAATTACATTGGCGAGGTGTATTTCACTAATAACGGAACACCGATTTTAATAATCGGCATCCACGTTCTGCATGGCAAGGAAAGCAAGATGGATAAACCAATGGCAGTTCTGGAAAAGAAGAGTTGCAAACGGGATGATCCAAATTCCGGAGAAAGTTCAGGAAGCGAGTACATCATCAAGGCCATCGTGGAGAAAAAGTTGATATTCAAATCCAGACCAAAACCAATCATTTATACCAATGCAATTAAGTCTGTTCGTTCCAGTAACTCGTGAACATGTTTTTTTTTAAAATCATTTTCATGATTCTAAATAATAATGTACAAATTTCACGATCATTTATAGAATACTTTATTATCCTGAAATGAGACCTAGTCATCTTGCCATACAAAAAGATTCAAGCAAATTTTGGAGAAAATGCAAATGTAAGAGCATAGTAAAAGAGCAAGTGAAAGATGCCACGGAGAAAGGAAAAGGATTGGGTGGGGAGATGATAGAAAAAACGAGTCTGGAACTCGCAATCGTATAATACTCTCTCGAATGCCTATTTACAGTGATGCAGAAAAACTAGGATGTACAGAAAAGAGATGCTGTTTTCAATCGAAATGATTTATAATGGAAAGGACACTTAACTTTATATTAATTCAAGTAGCAATTTTTAGGTACCAGTTACATTAAGCCCCTCGCGTGAGAAGAACACAACTGATGCGTAATTTAAAAATTGCAATAAAATCTACAATTACCGTAAGGGTCATTTTGTTTTGTTTGTAAAAGCGGCGCAGAGCAGTTGATGTAAAATTGGTTATTCTCATTGACAAAGGGCTCTCCGCGCGGAACTTGAACATTATTTAAAAAATACATCAAGTCCAGATTCCGCAATGACGAGCTCAAATGTACATCATCTCTGCCATGTGCGACATCTTTTTCGGGATATGCACGTATTCCTCAAAGTAGCTCGCAAGCTCGTCAATGGTGATGTCGCAGGACGGCGGCGATATCCTTGCTTGCGCGGAACACGTGCTTGAACTGGATGAAGATTGCCCACAGGCAGAAGATGCTTCGACGCTGCCTGAAACTTGCAAAAACGCATGTATTTATTTCGGATTTAATCCCCCACAAAAATAGTATACTTTTTAAACTGGGCATGGTGTTGCTGCGCGCCCGTTGAAAGCTACTGGCATGGAAATCTTCGATGTCTTGAGAATCATCGACATTGGCATCGTACTTTGCTTTTGGCTCCCGGCTATTTATATTTAGAGCCTTGAAATCTTTCGTCATGGAGATGTGGCCGAAAGTCCGACTCTTAATTTTGCTGCTGCTGCTGCGGCTGCTGCTGCTGCTGCTGCTGCTGCTGCTGCTGCTGCTGCTGCTGCTGCTGCTGCTGCTGCTGCCGCTGCTACTGCTGCTGACTTTGCTTTTAGCACACTTTGTCGTGCTCTCGGCACTCGGATTCCTCTCGGCCTCTGGCTTCCCTAATGTTAAAATTGCCTCTTTCAGAATGACTTTTGGTAAACTCTTTTTTTTGTCCAGTGGTTTATCGCTCTTTGAGGGTTTGAAATTTGTCGTGCTCCTGGGTCCCCGAGGAATCGTAACGCAGCTCGTGGATCGATTTGGCATTCCTTTACGCCCGAACAGCGGACCGTTCTCCGTGCCCAGACTTCGGCTCACGCGAAATGGATTCGCTGTCTGTGTTTTGTCGCCCAATATCCTGCGTCCAATTTCATAACACGTTAATTTCATTCCTTTCATTTCTTTCAAATTCATTGCACAAATCTCAGTTACTTTTTTCATTGATTATTTTATCATGTTACTTATGAAATTTTGACGCAAGCGCATTTCTACGAAAATCGATAAATAATTGCCTCGATTGTGCAAAGGTTACGCGAAGCTTGGCAAAATTGCGAAAAATGTAACCGAATAGGAGTTGGACTTACATCGATGCAACTGGATGCAACCGATCGATCTCGAGCTTTTCGAGGCTCGCCGGTAAGATTTCTTCTGCCATCGCTGCTGCCGCTGTCATCAGGTTTTCGCGAAGCATAAAAATGTCACGCTGAGGTGCATGACGCGCGCAAAACTGCGGCGAAGTTCTTGAAAGTCCTCGGAAGCGAGGTTAGGACGACCGACGGAATCTTCTCGGGCCCGGACGGATTCGAATTACGACTCGCGAATAACGATGTCAAACTCGCAATAAAGCGCTTCTTATTTTTCACCGGAGTTCGCTTTCACACTTTTCCCTGCTTAATTTCGTATTTTCGCCCACTTTCGAATTTTCGAAAAAAGATCTCGAAGAGTAAATATAAACAGAGAGACGGGTAGAATTATTAGTCTGAACGCGAAGCTAAAGATATTAGAACTGCGCAGATATGCAGATATGCGCGACCGCAATAATATTTCCAACAATCCCAACAACAACAACAACAACAACAACAACAACAACAACAAGGTCAACTAATTTTTATTATTATTATCATTGTGCGATATATATCGATATTTGACCTCCTCCAAGACGCATCGATATTTTTTTCGATATTCATACACGGCGTAACACGCGAAGAAAAAAACGATATACGAAATGCTCTCTCACAAAATATACTATACGAATAGTATTTTCTTTAATAACAAATTTGATCAACTTCTACCTTATCGGCATCCGTGGTGTTTATTCTTAAATCAAATACGGAAATTATATGTGTTATAACGAAGCCGATAATAAAAAGGTGGTTACGTCATTAATAATTGTCATTTAACGAATTTAAAAAAGTAATCAAAGTGATAAACAGGCGGTTGCAGCGGCAGCAACCAGCAGGCGATATAAAAATTCTCATATTTCCTATATGCCGACGATGCCGACCATACCGACTGCCGCCCTCCGCCGACGCGCCCCGACGGAGCTGATGCAAGAAGCAAAGCAAGCAAGCAAGTGTTGGTACATGTCGGTGTGTACAATTTTACTATTTCGAATTTTGCCCAATTTCGGCAATTTTGCAAACAAGTACCTCGGAGTATAAAAGTTATCTTTTCATTCGACAAACTTGAGTGAAAAATTGCATGACATATCGATGATGGCGTTGGCCGAAATAAAGAAAATCTTGAGCCAGCTCGAGAAAGCTGAACTCGAGGTAAGTTTCAATTGTGAGGTTAAATTACTTGGCATATAAAAAAAGGAAAATTTGTTTAAATCGTTTGGATCAACGTTCGGGGATTCGTCGGTCTGTTTCTTGTCAGTATTGATATAGTTGATGAAAATTCAATTAATAACCTACAGCCTTTGGAAGAATCTATACAAAAGTAATAATAATACAATTTTTCTGTCATAAGTAACATTTTTACAAGAAAATGCATGAAATAGTAAAAAAAAGTCCAATGTTGATTGATTGTTGTCGTTGATTTAAGTACCGCACGTAGGAAGTCGGATCTTTTAAATAAATCGGATTTATTTAAAAGATGTGAAAAGAGAATTGATGGGTGAATTCATGGTACATGTAAAATTCCAGGCAAAACTATTTGCAACTCGAGCCAGGAGTCGAAGGTGGAAAAAATGATTTAATAATTATCAACAATAGAAACTAAGTGAAAATAAGGTCTTTCATTCTCGAATGTTCTTTTCTTTGTTGAAAGGAAAGAGTGGGGAGTTGTTTGAAATTAATACTTGACGAACAAAAACTTTGAGTAAAGTTTTTCAACTTTTTCAGGCGCCGCACGGAGGCACTGTCCCACGGACGTATGCCCAATTACTCGCTATTTATTTGTACCAAAACAACTTGTAAGTATTGATAAGCAGGAATTCATTCATTTGGAATGACCTATTGAATCTATGAGGATTTAAAAAAAACATTGCCATAAAAATTGCAGATGTTATGCGAAATACTTGTGGAAAAGAATTCCGTCAAATGTAAAATGTACGAATTCCGAGTTGACAAACATTTGGGAAGTTGGTAAAAAAATGTGGCTGAGAGACTGGCCCGGCGTTCACGCTACGCTTCGAGTCGAATGGAGCGAAGACGTAGTCGAAATCATGAATGCTCTGAAAGGTGAATGAAAGCTTTGAGAACAACTTGATTTCATTTTGAATGGAATGTTTGCAATTTGCCAATAAAAACTTTTAGACTTAATAATGTTGGCATGAAATGATGATGAAATTTCAGAGAGCACCGGAGAGCGAGCAATGGTCTTGGTCTCGGAAGCTTATTCTTCCCTTAACATAAGCACATTGGCATCGATGACGGGTTTGAGCGAGGAACAGGCCCAGCAAGCTGCCACCGAACGAGGCTGGAACATTGACGGTAACATGATTCAACCCATCAAGCCAGATAAGGAGCAAAATGCAGCTTCTTCGGAAACCCTTACCGAAGATCAGCTCTACAAACTAACGCAATTCGTTTCGTTTCTGGAAAATTAGAGTTTTTTTTTTTTTTTTTTCAATCCTTTCCATTTCCGTTTTTGTACTCATCGGCAAAAATGTCCTCAGACTGGTCATTTATAAATTAAGTAAGCTTAAGCGTATTTAAATAGCAACTATGCAAAAGTTTCTACGAATAAAAAGATTGATTTTACTTTCTTCTTGACCGATTCTTCTCGCTCAATAATAAATATTTATCCATTTATTTCGGCCATCGAAGTATAATGCGTCGAGCAATAATGGAGCATTCCTATAAGTGGTAGTCGGCATGAGTGATATTGGATTGCAATTTTCTTTGGAATCGATTCTAGCGAGAGAATAACACATCTCTTTAGAAAGTAAATCCAACATTGCATAACGCACGACACCTGCAGCATAGTTGACAATATTTTGTCATAAAAACTGCCATGTTTTTTTGTGATTTTATGAATTGTAGGTATGCAATAATAATAAAACGGTTTTCGAATACGTCTTTTTCCACGATGATTGGCTGAGAACAAAATGTTGATTGATTGCTTAGAAGCAAATTTTGCTCGGACTGTAATGTTTATTTAACACGAATACTCACCAATACTCGAGTAATTTTAGCTATTTTTAAAAAATCGAAGAATACTTCATCAACTGAAAGTTATATTTACGCACTTTTAATCGCAAAAACGTCTTGAATGACACTCATTATTACTATTATTATTGTTGCGTATATAGAGCTTTTTTGCGGAAATTTTTGCATACTCCCCTCTGGAAGGAGAAAAAGTTAACTTGACGATTATTTTTTATCACAAACAAAGTTGGAACTAAAAAAGATTTATCATTCAATAATAATGATAAGTAAATTCTATTTTCGGGTCAATTTTATCGTTTGAAAGGTGTATTGATGACAAAATCGAGTTTTCTTTGGCATGCTTTTGTTGACACCAAATTGATAAGCTTCGCAGGAATGATAATGTGAAAATACTGCGGCCAGTTGAGATCATCATCGTGCATATAACCCTAGCAAAAATGGAAAAATGCGAAAAAATGTCAAGTTGATGAAAATTTATCGAAAATACAAAAAGTGACCGAGAACTTGAAAAAAAAACTTGAATTATTGTCATTATCCGTGTTTTCCCATTCTCCTCGGTAGGATTTTTCATTTTATTTTATTTATTTTTTATTCATACTTTCTCGCATTTCCCGGAATTTTCGGTATTTCTTGGTATTTTTCTGTAGGTATTTTCTGCATTTTCTGCATTCGCTGTATTTTCGTATTTTTCTGAATTTTGTCGGCATTTTGCATTTTTATATTTTTGTAAGGGAATAATATGAGATACATATTACGTATTTATATGTGGAGGGACCTTCCTTACTTTAACGCGTTATATTTTTTTCGTAACACATGCACGAAAAGCGCCATTTTTCACACTCACGGATAATTTTGTCGCGGCAAAAACTGCGCCTTCCGTGCAGTTTTACGAAAACTACGGTGTGTAGCATGTGCGGGATGGATTTGTCGACTCATGTGATTGTCACACTCGCTTCGCTCGTGCGGCAAACGTCACATTCGCCAACAAATCCATTTACCCGCACTTGTTACACAATGTACTATTATTAACGCGTCTGCTTGGATTTAACCTCGCTAACTCGCTAAATTCCAGCCTTTCAATTTATGCTTGGTACGTCACTAATTCTCACCTCACGTCTTGCCATTCGATGACATGGCTATTTCTATATGCTTTATTATGATCCTCACCTCACGGCTAAAAGTGGAAAGATCCCCTTGCTACGTGAAAAATTGAACTTTTCTATATTTCACATCAGCGACAATCGAGTAGATAAAGGAATAAAATACAAAACTGCCAAACAGCCAAAAAATGGACTGCGGAAGATTTAATACCGAATCAGAGTTTGGGCATTAACGCGCATTTGAAATAAATAATTTACAAGACGCAATAGACGTAAAGTAATTTCGATCAATCATGATGAGAAATAACATTTACGGGATAAACAATTTAACGCCTAATTAGCACTTTTTAAAATTATTAAAATTAACGGACTATTTTCGGCGCAAGCATGGTTTCGTGAATTTCAACACATATTCGAAATAAACACAGAAATAAATTTCCTAAAGGAGATAAGGTAATTCCGGGAGAGATGGCGCACCACACTATCTAGAGTATTATGCATGCAATTGTTTCTTCAGTTTGCAGTAGTGTTGTGACGCGTACATTGAAAGGTAAGTGCAAAAAATTGTTTTCCGTATGTTTTTTTTTAAGTAAAATGCCATAAATAGTGACCATAAAGGTGAGCCATCTCTCCCGGATTTACCCTATCTATTAAAGATCTCTGGATATTTACTGGAGATCTACTGTAAAACGGGGTGAACGCTTAACGGATGCATATCATCACTCTCTTTTATTCATATTTGAAGAGAAATGGCGGAGGCAAAACAGCGTATTCTATATGTTCATAGGATGTAGATGCATATGTAGATAGGATGTACTTTTTTTTTAACTACGTCTCTCTATAAATTTGTGCAATGTTCACAACCCGTATCATCGTCTTCACCCCGTTTTACGCTACCAAAGATCTCCACAGATGTACCAAATCTCTAGAAATCTATTAAGATCTCCAAGGATCTCCGGTAGATCTACGAAGATTCAAATACATAATACATATGTTGATATTGATGAATGCTGATTTCTCTAGATCTAAATACAAAGATCAACTCTTTGATAGAATGAAATAATTATTAATATATTGTGATGTGCCAAATGTGCGTCTTATGTTAATTATTAAAATGAAAAACCACAAATGAAACAAATTGATGATACGAGTTGTCTTACAATCGCCGATAAAACCTGCATTTTCCTCAAGTCCGCTTTTTTAGAAAGGCATTAAGGTCTTTTTGGAGTTTGCACATCTGTGCTTGTTATCATTTAAACATCCGACTTGATCATTATTTCGTCTCGCGGAACGTCTGATTTTCGCGTAAATTCTTGTAGACGTCGAAAAAAAGTTTCAAAAATTAGCTATTTTCGTGCTCAAATTGATGCTTTTCATGTACGCGTATTAAATTTCAAGTTTTTGCATTAAATGCATCGCGCGAAATGAATTTTTTTTAACAAATCTAAAATTTTCAAAACTGTTTCGGGAACGGTGCTATTATTTCGATACATTTGAAAGTATCGAAATAATAGAATTTTGTTTCAAATTTTGTTCGGGTCGGAAAATCCGTGGACCACTTTTGAGAAATTTTGATTCACTGTAGTATTGCAGTTACAATTTTATCGAATCCAATGTTTAGATTCCGATATGAAAACTTTGAAATGGGATAAAAGTAGCGAGGTTCAGCGAGATTAAGTGCCTAATAGTTGACGCTTAACATCGCTAAACCTTGCTACTTTTATTACTAGTGCCAAAGAGGCTCGAGGACAATATAATTTCATACAGACTAGTAAAACTGTCATTATAATTATTCATCATCATTTATTACTCAATTATAATCAATGACAATTTCTAAATTTGTTGTTACATAATTTTATTCTTGCGTTCATTAAAATGAACGCGTTGAATTAAACGAAATAACGAAGCACTGAAAATAGTTTATTACTTTTCAATTAAATACTTACGCTGTTGTGCGTTAATTCGACAAATATAAAAATTTATTCCTCATTATAATTATAGTAGGTATAGGCAGGCAAAAATTATGCCCAAATCTGTGCCAAATGCCTAATTAGAAAATGACTATCTTCATGTTTGCAAGGCATTTGAGGTAAATGTTCAAGTGCGCTTTATATGTCTTTTCATTGCCAGGAAAAAATTAGAATGGCGCATAGTTCACGAAGATGGGCTCACGTTCCCTCGTATGATTCGTTCGTGCCTTTGAATAATGCAAATCATTCTTATTCCACGAGCCATGATTGCATCGCGATTGTGTTTTTATTATTGGAGCACGATCGGTTCGACGGACGCGTGCAAGTATATATAATAGGTATATAATATCTCGTATGTGTATATGTATATATACAGGTGCCGACGTGTCGAAACAATGTGCGCTCTTCGAGAGAGAACGTTATTGTCTGATTGGTTATAATTTTTTATCGAAACACTTTCGAATCATGCTCAATGCTCATTGTTTAATTGTTACCATTTTTTTGCAAAGAATCTATACTTGCCAAAGTACAAAGATATGATACTTTAATTGCCAGGTGACACTTCTGCACCTACATCCTGAAAAACTCTGAAAAACTTACACTGTAAAATTATTCAATAGTTCTGCAAAAGCGTATGAGTTATACAATTTCACACGCAACTTCTGTAAAACGCTAATATACGCTAAACCTTATAATAATAATACGATTTTTCCTATGCTCATTTTACTATACATTACGCAATCCTTTCTCATCCGATTTTTATTATTTTCCGATTTTCCGACAAGGTAAACCACCGCACCGAGCTTCGAACGGCTGTAAGTCGCTACACTGATAAAAAATTGCGATTAAAAATTACAAGAAATCTTATAAAAAGTACCATACTAATGCAGTAACCGGTGGACGACGTGCAAGTATTGTAGAAATTGAAAGTTGGTCTTGTAAAAAATATTGCATACGGAGCTGAATTTTACAAGGCCAAGTTATATCAATTCACACAAGATATAATAAATTGTAACAGAATGATGACGGTAGCGATTTGGTTTGGTAAGAGAAAACTTCCTCTTACTTTGAGTATATCGCCATGTCAAACGGCGTCTTTTGAATGTAACATGATTTCTGTTCAATGTAAGAGTAATTTTCTAAATCTGACAATATCGATACTTTAAGAATAAGAATAAAATAATTTAAAGTTGGCATGCTTGTATACTCATTCTGACACGAATCGTGATACCGTGAGCATATTCAAAACAGCGAGATCAGCGTTGCCATGGCAATGCCGCCGTGCCCGTTTATTAACAATAAACAAGCTCGTCGAGTGACATGTTTACTCGCTTTTAATAAATTATCTATATTGTTTTTCATTCAAGAAAAATGGAGTTTTCTTACGTTTCTCCTTTCATAAGAATTCCTTTTAACATGTGTTATTATTATTTTCGTTCAAAACTTCGTTTGCAACTTCGTTTTCTTTTTCATTAATAAAAAATAGGGTTTGTTATTGTAATGATAATTTATTGTAACATATTATTCCGACTTCCATTAAAAACTGCGACTTAATTTGTTTTCTATTAATAAAAAATGGGCTTTGTCACAATTATTTCTTAATAACAATTAAATAAAACATATTATGATTTTGATGCATTGCATAATTAATATTAGCTTTTTTGTTACCGAAAAGCCTCGAAATAATATTAATTTTTGCTAATATGCATATTCTTATGACAAGATTACTGCAATCTGGTTTTTAGAACAATAGTGTCACTTTCAGCTGAAAATAATCTTGAACTGAGCGGAAAGTTGTTGACACGATTTTCCGTTTAATTTAACACTTTTTTTTTTTTACTCTATTTTGAACAGAAAATCGTGCCACTTTGAGCGGATTCCGTTGAAACTGAACGGATAGTTTTCTGAGTGTATGAAGACCAAGAGAAAAATTGTCATATCTTTCGGAAATTTTTCTCCTGTAAAATTCAAAAATTGCACATATCATCTTTTAGCATTAAAGTACTACATATATACAAATGTTAACATGTGTGCACGTATACAACCGTGAAATTTTCTGTATGGAGCAGAACGCATTTTTCTTTATTGCTTATTGTTAACAGATAATAATGAAAACCACTCTTCTAAAAATTCAATTCAAGAATAATTCACAATGGTACATATGATTTTTTAAACACGCATAGTTCCCACAGCGCAATCTCGCACGTCGCATCGTAGGTGTTGCGACTGGGAAGAAACAAAGTTTCGATTTTATTTTAGTGATCGCACCGCGTTAATGTCCCCCTATTGTTAGCCAGGTGCAATTGTGCAATGACATGGGTAACGATCGATTTCTTTTCAAGGAATGTGCCGACGGAGGAGGTGCCGAGCATTCTAAGCGCACCCACCGCACGAGAAAGAGATTCTCCGAGAGGTTACTGCCTTTAGTCTTTTCTACCGTCTTTGTGTCCCTATATTGTCTTCCGCGTATCAGGCCTCTGTAAGTTATTGAAAATCAATCGAATACCTGAATGCCTAAATGGGTCTTCAGCGTATTCGGAAACTGACATGGACTCTCTCTTATATATATATACTTATATATTTGAGTATGATATATCGACGTTTAAGTGCAACGTGATTTGCTAACGGGGCTCAATTTAATGAATACTGATGCTAAATTAGACGGATTGCACATGAAATGTACAGCAGTGATATAACCGATCCACCTTATCTCCAATTACACACATATGTACTCTCTTTCTTTTTTCTGTGCCATCATTAATGTCTCGCATACGTATATCTATAATCGCTGCTGCCGCGTTCTCCAGTACACTTGAGAAACGAATAATCATCATCACGAGAAGGACATGTACCCCCAAGGCATGAACGCGCACGTCTATATTTTTGCGCTTCTAAAAATATCGAAAGAAACAGCAGTGAGACAATAGCAGTGTGGGCGCAGCATTGCTGGAGCCTAACTCAAAGAGTGATCCCATATTCCGTTCTCTAGAATTGCCGTGCGCGTCTCACTTTCCTGTAGCTCTTTTTCTCTCAGCGGGTCAGGTCGCTCAACGCTCCCCTTTCACCCGGCCTAAGTCTCACCTCACCTAGCCTAGACTGCCTGCCTGCTTTGCTTGCTTGCTCGCTTGTTGCTTGCCTCCTGCGAGTACCTCCTCACCTGTACCGAGCTGTACCGAGCTGTGCGCTACGGCATTTCTTCTCTATCTTCACGTTAGAGAGCGTCACTTGCGAAATCGCAGGAGCCTGTCGTCTCCCCGATACCCCGAGTACCCCGAGAACTGTGTTGTATCTTGTAACAAGGTTATCGGGGGCACGAGACGACGTATTATATTATGTACAGGCAACTTTTTTCCATCTCCCTCTTCTTACACCCACTGCTGCTGCACAGTTATATGCTAGAGCCTTGGGAAAAATTTGCCACGAAATGCCATCCTGACACGAAAAATTATGGGGGCTATATTCCCGGAATTACATCATCATTTGCATTGTTCGTTATTTTTGCGCTAATAGATGAAAGCAGATTTTTGAAAAACCGTCCATCGTTCATCGTTGCATAAGAGGGAGGGGGAAATGAAAATGGATATCTTATTTTTGCGAACTCGCACAATTTGAAATTTTCAAATCTTTCGATATATATTTATAACATAAAACATACAACACATGTGGAAATAAACAAAATCTAAATTACATTCCGTGTTTCGATTAAACCTTTTAAGAGGGCAAATAACAGAAATTTATATATAAAATCCAAATCTTTCCAACTCTTACCAAACCTTTTTTCGAAACTTTTCAGTTTGATGAATTTTTTTTATTCAATGAAAATAATTATTCCGAAATTGCAATAGTTATAATTGAATATCAGTCTCTTGGAGCTATTAAGTATACACCTTGTTTTTGTTTCTTGATACATATATTTATTCAAATTTTCGTTCTAACGAAAACGTCACTCTCCGAGATCTGAATATTATAAACTTACATTAATACAGTTTCAACAATTTGAAACATTCATTTACAATTTTATCTTGAAAAATTACTACGATCGCAATTTTATAAATGCCATATACGCGAAGAGTAAAAGGTAGTGTCACAAATATCTTATAGTGTAGTGTTTCTCTACTCATTATTATACCCTCGTTGATAAACACTAAATTCCGAGTGAATAAATGACTATAGAAAAATTACTTAATTTTTATATTTCCCTATGCAGAAAATAGCAAGTTTAAAAAGATCGTGAAGTTGAGAGTTGAGAGTGATGGGGAGAGAGGGAGAAAAATGAATTTGTATTCAATAAAAATGGCTAAATTGCGAGTTATTAATTTAAGCACGAGAAAACGATTGCATCTTGAACGAGGGATCGCGCGTGCGCACGTAACCTTTTCTAAGATGGAGAGGATACTGCAAATGTTTTCAACGAGTTAATGAATACTTTCCAGATCTACGACATAGTAGTCACACCTGCAAATTATCGAGATATCGAATTACACAATACTGGGTGATACAACTTCCAACTACCATCATGAACTATCACAAAGACGATTCATTGCGATTCCCGAATGCATCCGTAAGTTTCCGGGATGCTGATGAAGGAAAATAAGAAACACATTTTTCGATCGCTCTGGTGATTTTGTGGATTCAGGGGCTGACAAAGCAAATTGGGTGAGAGTGGAGACTTGGTAATCTGCTATTTCATGCCATGGCGTACCCGTAGCCCCAGTCGCAACGCGACGTGTAATTATCATCTCGCAAGGGCCTATCCCACGCTATATTCAATCCGCAATCAAGCGGGACAACGGGCATTACCACGTACCACGTGAGCAATCCGAGGGACTCTCTCCGACGTAATTTCAACTAATTTACTATCAATGTATTTATTTCGAATTCGACCATTGACCAGCGACCGAATTATAAAAACATCTCATTTCATCTCATTGTAATTCATTACATCTCTCTTTCATCCGTCTATACGCTGCAGCGGTTTTACTATCCAAAACCATGCAAAACCATTTAATTTACTCATTCGCACTCAATTATAAGCAACAAATTTTCTCTTTTCATAATAATATATATATATATATATATCTTAGCTGAGTGATGTATTTACAGTAAAGGTATAACGCTAATGGTATTCTAGACTTTGAATTATTAACTTCATCCCTGTTATACATAATGTTTTAATTCGCAAGATTATGCAAATTGGAGAGTACATATCATAAGATTAGGCAGAGTGAATCTGACGAGGAGTCAGAGCATTCTCACGTAAAATAGAAAATGAGTGTCACAAATTACGATGAAACTATATATATATATATATATATAAAATACAATATTTGCTTACTGAGAGAAGGGAGAAAATTGAAAAGGAAGAAGAAAAGAATTAGCGGCGGCAGTGGAAAACGAATCAAGTCCCGCGCTCGGGAAGAGTTGATGTGGCGATGTGGAGGAGTGGGATGGGAGTGGGGAAGGAGAATGGGTAAGGAGAGTCAACCTCTGACCTCAGGGCGCGGGGACCTTGCCATGCCGGCATAGCGAAGCAGAGTCTAAGCGTGCAAAGCGAAGCGACGGCATTAACTAGCGTGCTCGGCCGACTCGCCCACCTTTCACCGGCGGCGAACCCGCGCGCACGAGTGAAGCCCTGCTGCCTGCTCTCTGGGGAGTGCCTATTCGCACTATTATCCTATTATATTGAACCTCTATGCGGGGACAATTTTATTCCCATTTTATGCCTATAAAGCTATATGATACATCGCGCCATTCATTAACTGCCGCCTGTTATCATATAACTGTGCAATTTTATTCATATATCTTTGACAATCACAACTCAATTTTCGGTCTATCATTCTATGCTTATTATTAAATTGTTAAAGTTATAAATGAAGTCAATGCATCAATCTCCAAATTTTAACTAGCGAGGTTTCTACCTCGGGTGGTAGAGGAAAAACGTTACCGCCTTGGTCGCCAGCGGTTGCGTGAATTCCGTTTTCATTTGTCAACGAGCGATTCTTCAAATTGTTACAAATCATCAGATTGAAACCGTTGTGTATCAAGTGCGATGATAGAGTGATCTTGACAACTCGCTCGCGTTCTGCTGTAAAGCACAAGTTGAAACGTGTACGATTTGCGAAAACACGACATCACTACTGTCGTCGTCGTCGTCGTCGTCGTCGTCGTCGTCGTAGTCTACGTACATGGTATCTTTTCCACCTGCTGCTACTGGGACTTGTTTCCCGTTCCCGTATTGGCAAGATCCTGGCAGGATCCTCCTGCCTCCAACCGTTGAAAGTTCCAACATGAAAGAGAGAGGCTTGGCCTCTTGGTCGCCTTAGGCAATGCGCCGGGCTAAAGTACTCGCAGAAACGAGATTCACAATCGATCGGATTATTCTCTATATTCTCTACGGGGTGCTGGCTTCAGCCGCGGCTTTCGTTCAGGACACTTTGCACTTATTTTTGCCTGGGCCCATTGTCTCCAACTGAGTCTTCGTTGCAGATGAATTATGTGAAATTTAGAAATTTTGGATTCGACACTGTTGCACTGTAGCTGGAAGATGTCATTGCTCGCAATCAGCGGTAAATTAACGTCACACGCCTGTAGTAGTATCTCGCTCGTGAGAGCAGAGCAAAAATCAAACGAACGATGTCGAAGAAAGTGCGAGGGGGAAGGGTAATATGGACGCATGGATGGGATCAAGCTTAGATGCCCCCACGTGCAGTTAGTATGCCCATACAAAAGAGCTATATACAAAAGATTGACTCTTTCCGACCGGGTCGTTGCGGTCGAACGTGCGAGAGGTCGGTACGAACTTAGTTCTTAGTTATGTCAAAGCCATATAGCCATGGAATCGAAAAACTTGAAGAGAAAGCGTATACCCTACTACCTGTTGCCGTCAGTCGACGAATACACGATCTCGTGTGTGTATACGGTGGGTATAAAAAGATGATGAATTTATTGTGTTATAATTATTGCGCGCTTTAATATTTAAATGTGTATGATTTCTACGCAATCAATGACAATTCGTAAACGTAAATCTTTGCTTATAGAGCTTAGGTACTTGCGATGAATCACAAGTATGTACAATCAATACTTGGCAAATATATAATTTTAGGGATTAGCAAACTCGGGAAATGTTATTGATTAATATTGGTCGTTTATTCAATCATAAATATGCCAGCATGCTCAACCATCATTGTTCATATTATTCTTGTACATAATAAACGAAATTTCTTTTATAAAAACATTTGTAATTCATGGAGTGGTACATGTTTTATAATTTGAATAAATATGAGAGTAGATTGTTAACATGTGTTGAAATTATAATGTCGTTGAATGAATAATTTTTCTGTAAAAACGAGTGTCATTGGAAAAAATGTCCATGTCTTATTGTTGATGCCCATAATTTCGAAAATACTTAAGCGGCATTATAATAATACCGTTTATAATGCCGCTAACTCAATTAAACAAAAAAGTCTAATCGCAAAAGAGCTTATATCTTGATTTCGAGACACAATTCCAAGACATTAATGTGCGCGAACCTCTAGTGGTCCAATATCAGAAAGTGAAGGCCTGCTATTGGAAAATTAATAGGTCGATGTTCAAAGGGCGGGAGAAGAAATTGGTTACTTCTCTCGAAATAGCCCGAGGCACCGCTAATACCGATTCGACACAGATCACCTAAGCATCATCTACATATTTTTTATGCCGCATGTATTGTGAAAGTCGCGTACAGAACCGAACATTTTGAGAAGGCACAAAATCTCGTTTCGAAAAACTTTACTGTATAATTAATTTGTGTAAAATAAAATCCAAAATTGAGAAAAGTGAAAGTTTCGACTATAAAATTATTCGGCGCACGCAAAAAAGTAAAAAAGCACAGTCACATTATATCTGTTGCTTCCCAAACTAATCGAATAAGTCCATTTTGCCGTAAGGTTTATTTTCGCGTGACGGCCAAATGGAAAGTGAACCTTACGGACATTTTCGATTAATCCGGGAAGCCACACAATTTTACTTATTAAAATAATCTCACAGGTCAAAATGACAATATTATCCAATACCAAATCCCACGACAATAGGAAAGATGATACGCTACATATGATTAATACAAATAATAATATGTAGAAGAGTTTCCTTGTAGAAGAAATTCCTTGATCTGCATTGAAAGCGAGAAACGCCTCGTACTTGTCTGCCTACCACGGAGAGCCATGATAAATGAAAAATGTTGCAAAATTTATAAGCATCTGTCCAAATGACATATGTCCGTATCAAACGTCCGCAGGTGCCAAATTCATAAGTGCCATAAGAGTAGGCAAATAAAAATAAGAAATTCGACTCGAGTTCCAAATCGGTAAGAAAGGTAAAGTTACGAGTAGGTAATGGTGATGACTTTTTTTTTCTTAAGTGACAGTTGTTGTCTATGGTTGTCTTTGGCTGGTGCTGAAATGCCCGACGTAGGAGTAGGCAGGAGCGCGAAAGATAAGCGCGCGAATGCATTACGTGGATGCTGAGAGAGAGTCGAATCGAGTCACAGCCAGGTACATAGTGTAGTGTGTTCGAGTGAGGCCGGGGTCGATCGTCCTCCTCCGTGAGTCGACCACTCGCTTTCCCTTTCACACGCAGCAGCACTAATCGTCCATCGTTCCCTGATCTATCTGCGAAGAGAGTGAGTCGTAAAAAGAGACAGACAGACAAGCAGCTAAGGACAAGCATAGAGGAAGAGGTAAGTGTTCAAGAGAATGCATCTATGCGTTAGAGACCATGTTAAGGAGATTGTCATACGACGAGTTTACCTCTACGCGACTGCTCATACTGCTATAATGTTGCAATTTCTGGTCTATAGAGTCCAGGTTTCCTTGAAATTACAGGGGGTGTACAACTGGAGTTACTTATATTGTTCTTCTTTATTTTTCTAAATTACTTTTTTTGTGACGTCGAAAAAGCTTTGCGATCGAAAATGTTGTTACAGAGGGAGGACATTGTTGCATCGTTTTGTGTATAATTTATTCACAAAACAGATATATAGATAGATAGATAGATAGATAGATAGATAGATAGATAGATAGATAGATAGATAGATAGATAGATAGATAGATAGATAGATAGATAGATAGATAGATAGATAGATAGATAGATAGATAGATAGATAGATA
>JABFQM010001895.1:0-17906 GCA_022816865.1 Zelostemma sp. ZL-2020
TGTTCAGTAAGAAGGTCAACAATTCTTTAAACAAATGCATGTATCTTTTTGGCAAATGAATATTTTTCAAAACGCCACGGTCAAGTTGTTGCAAATAGTCCCGTGAACAATATAAATAATCGAACATCCAAATCGGCTAAGAAATAAACATTTTTCTTTCAAAAAACTGTTAAAATTTTCAATTGTTCGTTACGAGCATTTTTGCACAATTTTTTCAGTGGCTTATTTTTTTTCGTGAAAAAAAAGATGTTGTTAAATAAATTATACTGGCATATTAAATGTAATTAATGACGTTGCGTTATAAATATTTTTTCTAATTCACCCTTGCATCAAAGTATTGATCCACCTTAATATTGTACTAAACTATTGCCGATTATTTGAATTTACAAACCCGTTTTTTCACCGATTTATGGTTTCTTCAAGTTCTATCAAAATATGTTTCTTTTTCTTTTCTTCAGCGCAAAACTGTTGATATTTTTCGAATAAAACAACATTTATATACTTCAACATTGCTTATTTCATTCGAATTCTGAACACTGTTTCACGTATCACGTTCATCGCGTTAGTACAAATCGGCCGTTATAAGAAACATTAAACAAAGCCAATCTTTTTTCATTTTTTGTTTATATTTATTTATTATTTATTAAATTCAACTGTTGTTGAATTACTCGAAATTTGAAAATTGGCAATTTAATATTGTACTAAACTATTGCCGATTATTTGAATTTACAAACCCGTTTTTTTACCGATTTATGGTTTCTTCAAGTTCTATCAAAATATGTTTCTTTTTTTTTTCTTCAGCGCAAAACTGTTGATATTTTTTGAATAAAAGAACATTTGTATACTTCAACATTGCCTATTTCATTCGAATTCTGAAAAATGTTTCACGTATCACGTTCATCGCTTTAGTACAAATCGGCCGTTATAAAAAACATTAAACGAAGCCCATCTTTTTTCATTTTTTGTTTGTTTATATCACTTTGGAATACTGTTTTTGAATCACTCGAAATTTGAAAATTGGCAATTTAATATTGTACTAAACTACTGCCGATTATTTGAATTTACAAACCCGTTTTTTCACCGATTTATAGTTTCTTCAAGTTCTATCAAAATATGTTTCTTTTTTTTTCTTCAGCGCAAAACTGTTGATATTTTTCGAATAAAACAACATTTATATACTTCAAAATTGCCTATTTCATTCAAATTCTGGTCACTGTTTCAAGTATCACGCCTTGAAAGCGGAAAAAACAGTCACGCAATCGCACGTATTGCCTCCGTTATCAACATGCGAAATTCGTACAGAAAATGTCAATGTTAATTTTTGTAGTAGCCTATTTTTACAAGTTTCGGCAGTAAATAAAAAAATAGCTAGCTTTTCAGCTTTACCCGATTCACAGAATTTCGACAATTACAATGGGAATGCGTTTTCCAAAAAAACTATAAATTTCTCTCGGCTTTTTGCGGAGATTAAATTGGAGCATCGATTTAAAGTTTCGAATCTCCGGTATCAAATTTCCAGATCGGAGCAATTCGCGGTGGAACCTTGCAAAAAGTTGAAGGAGAGATGGAAAGTGAAAATTGCATCAAACTTGTCCTTGAAACCTTTTCAGGTGTGAAATCAAGTTTGATGCGATAAGCGAAGGAAAGTGGAAACGAGGGCATGATTCATGTATTAGTGAAGCGAATTAGCGAGCTGATGTTTGGAAAATGCGCATATGTATCAACTACCGGCGGAAGTAGGAGCGCGTCGGGATAAACTGTCGCTTCCTGGAGTCGAGTTGCGGATCCTTTGTGCGAAAAATCGAACCGCCCTAAAGGTCGTCCTCGATTTCGTAACGTAACGCAACTTTTCCGGGAAAATTATAGTAAAGCGTCATCAAATCTTGCCTTAAAATCAACGAGCGATCGCTGTGATTTTACCTAATGATTATTGATAAAAATAATCTTATTCGAAAACAAGTTTTAATTTTCTCGGAATCTAAATTTCGATAAGTAACTGAAAAAATGAAGTAATTTATAAAAATAAGTGAATTCGACTATGAAGCATTGATTATTTTTCGATTAACTTTCAATTTCCTGTACTTGGAATTTTTACATTGATAAAAATAATCTTATTCGAAAACAATTTTTAATTTTCTCGAAATCTATATTTCGATAAGTAAATGAAAAAATTAGGTAATTTCTAAAAATAAGTGAATTCGACTATGAAGCTTCGATTATTTTTCGATTAATTTTCAATTTCCTGTACTTGAAAAAATCATTTCTAAAAATAAGTAAATTTTACAATGAATCATAGATTATTTTTCGATTAATTTTCAGTTTCCTGTACCTGGAATTTTAACATTGAAACCACTCAAATCGACGATTTCGTCCTACTTTTCATTGAATGAATAAAAGAAACCGCGAATTTCCGCGTAACTTTGTTACTTGGCCCAATTATGTACCAGCCTAGACGCGCCAATGACGCGAGTTTGACTTTTTTTCGCCGTTTCGTTAACGCTTGGCCAATGTTTCGCTCGAAAATAACATCGGCTTTCGAGCCGGTCACGAGTTCGCGACATCCCGCGTGAAACCTTTCTCGGAATTCCCCCGAACCTTTTTGACAGACGTCAAAACGCGTTCTGAAACTCGTAAAAACGAGCGATTACTTAAGAAAAACAGGTGATTAATTTCCCTTCGTAATTTTTCGCAATTTAACGTGACGTAGGAATAATAACAGCAATGTCTCGAGACCGCTGCGTTCGACGTTCAAGTGACAAGTTGTCGATCCCGCGTATCGATAATAAACAATAATTAAAGGAAATTGCCAATTGCGTCGTATCGAAAATTCAATTACACGAATGAACAAAAAAGGTGAATTCATGCCCCGAAAAATAAAGGTTCGAAGAATTCTCGCGCAAAAACTCGAGCGATTCAGCAAGGGAAGACAAAAAATCGCTTGTAATCGCTCCAATTCTCCCGGACAGTCACGCATGTGATGCGATGTGATGAGTTCAAGTGCAGCTTGAGGAGCGAGGAAACGAAAAGGAAAAAAAAAGTAGTAGCGGCTCGTAAGTAGAATCGACGACAAAAGCTGCCGGCGTACACGCACGAGATGAAGAAGGAGATGCAAAACAGCTGTACCATAATGGCAGGTGTAACATCAGCTTCGAGACCTCCGTGATTTATAACCTCTGGCGCGTAATCGTCTCCGAGGGAGCGTAAAAACCGCGACTCGCGATCGGCCGAAGCGATTTCCCGGAAAAACGCAGCTCGCGCTTCCCTGACGCGAGTTTGCCCGAGCAACATCCATGGAAATATTGACACTTTCCAGCGAGCGAGTAAGATGGAGCAAAAGATTCGATGAGAGCAACTTACCCATTTGGTATCATTCGTGGCCGCGAGGCTTGCACACTATCCGATCTCACAGCAGTCAATATTGGGCAATGACGAGTGGCTTTGAACAATCCCGAACTACACACGCACTATTCTTTACACTTTTGACTCGGTCAAACCCCGACAGAACGGTGGTCGCTTCAGAACTGAGGCTCGAGTTATCGAGAAACTACGAGTTGCCCGCGCCATCTGTCACTGGCGGATAAATTATCATTCGCGATCAGTGTTCCCAGATCTTGGACGGAAAAGCCCCCCCCTTTCATACCGGCCGTGGATGGACCCATACTTTTGAATCGCGGCGTGTCGATGTGCTCGGGCTCCCCCCCGCGGGACGAGTAGACGAGTGACGTAACGAGCGCGCTCCAGCGACATCTGACGAGCGCTCGCGGAACTTCTCGGCATCTCGGAAATTCCCGCGCTAATCAAATTTTTTCGCACTTACTGCAATTGTCAATGTAAGGAAAGCATTTAATCCCGATGTCATTAAAACTTCTCACCTTTCTATTGTATGTTGGGAAATTCTTGGCAGTCTTTAGCGACGATGCAACGAAATTTAACGGCACTCGCGAAACATCAATACGAGGAATTTTTTACCTTCGTGATATTATAATAGCTATAGCTATATAGGCCTGCGCATTGCTTGTAAATCATGAATAGTATGGCCGACGTCGCGGCCTGCAAGTCGCTCCCTTTCGAAAACATGTAAAAGGGCGCTTCAAGTACTACATATGGACCGAGGGCACGTGCTTGACGGAGCTCGTTTCTCCAGCGAGCGAATTTTTTTGTATTGTTCTCTCGGCAGCTGCGAGATGGGCGTGTTGTTTCGTCGCGTATGACGCGCTTCACCGAGAATACATCGGTACGTACCCGTTCATCCCGTCATTTTTTACGCTCCATTTCCACATTTCTTCAATTCCCATTTTCCACGTTCAACGTTTTTCATGCTTTTCCGTTGTTTACGCGTCGTCCTCGAATAACGAACAGCTATTTTTGTTTACCTTTTTCAGTAAACTCGATCGAAAGAATGCGATAAACGAGCAGATTAATTACATCGATAAAAAAATGATTTGTAGCTTGGGTCATTACGTAATTGGAAAATTGGTAAACAGACTCTAGTTATGGAGGATAGTATGAGCGTCAAATCAATGGATGGAATCAGTGACGAGTACGAATTATTAGAAAACGAGTACGAAAAACAAGGCACTGCCAAGCAACAACAACTGGAACAACAACAACAACTGGAGCAGCAACCGGTGCTGAAGATCGCGAATTTGGAGGATTTTCGAAACCTGGAAGACCTCAGGAAAGATCTCCGAGAAGTGAATAAAATGGAAGGGGAGGAAAACGTTATCACGGGTAACGTGCAAATAGTTGGACAGAGCAAGTTTTACGACGTTGGTCCATGCGCCGAAACCCCCGAGAAACACGACGTCATGAAGCCCGAAGATTACAGCGAAGAAGGTAAACATTTCCCTTATTTTTAAAGAACCGAAACTCATGGGTGTTATTGCTTTCAGAAATCGACACGCTCTCCGAAATCCAGCAGGAATGCACAATTTTCAACCGGGTAATCACCTTTCGGTCATTTCTTTGAATCCGTTTTATTCATTGTGCTTTTAATCCCGAACAGATTACTTTTCTTGGAACGGTTGGGATAAACGCCCCTAAATCCGAGTGCGAGATACAGCGAAACATGAACATACTGAGCACCGAACAGTCGCTGGGGATAAAAGTTTCAGTTTCTGTGCCCAATTGCTCTCAAGGCTCCGTCGTGTAAATTTATAGCCCGATTGATAATGATTTTTTAAAGAAAAGCTCAACCTTCTAATACCGATTCTTTTCAGTTTACAAGAAGCTATATCGCAACAAATAATAGCTCATTACGAGGTACAGCGGATTCTGTTTTACGCCCGAGGCGAGAGCAGTGGCCCCTGTGCCGCATGTTTCGCTTTCACTTGGTCGCACGGGGATACCAGGGAATCAGAAATTTTCCAGTGTCACGTTTTTCGATGCGACATACCCGAAGCTGTAAGTTTCCGTTGAGATTCCAACGAATTTGTATTAATCAAAAAACCCAACGCAGGTAGGACTAGTTTCGTCCTGTTTCGCCAAAGCCTTCCAGAGAATCACAAAATCCATGACGAACTCGCTGACTGGGAGCGACTTGAACGGCGTTGGCAGCGAGAAAACCAACTCGCGAGACTTTGTATTCGAGGTGACTCTAGAGATTAAAGAGGACGACGGAAGAGGAACGTTCGCCAATGTTCCACGAGATCGAGATCGCCAATGCTTCAAGCTTCGGTAAACTTTTGTTCGACTTTAATTACTTTTAGAACGACGGTTAATCAATTGTTATAATTACAGCGCCAATGTCTCGAAGCAGATCTGCATTGGGATCCAGCAAATCGATCTCGGATCCAGCAAAGATTCGCTAGTCGATCCTCGATCCAAATCTCGGGATCGGGGATCGTGCAAAGACAGCATTGTGGAAGTGGAGAGGTGCTTCGGAGTCCTCGTCAGCCCGGGACGAAACGTCAAGCACAGTGATATGAGACTGTTGGAAATGGTAGATGGTTACACTCGCACTTTTCCAAAATCAGAGTGTAATTTCATTTGCCACTTCGACACGTTTCAGCAAGTCGAGGCCGGTGCTCTACAGCAAGATAGGTACAATATATGCGGTCGCTGGGACCCCGCGGAGCAGTCCCTGGAAGCATTCAACGTCGAAACGTCCCGCGAAGAGAAAATCTACATGACGGTAGCAGTGGATCTTGTGCTGCGCGGCATCACGGACCCGGTGCGATTCGTCATCGAAACCTGCGCCAAAGTCTTTCCCCAGAACGAAAGGTTTTTCTGGTTTTCCGGCAAAAAAACCCTCGTGCAACACTTTTCTCTTCACTCCAAAGAGGTGGGAGTGAAAATCGAGCAATGTTCCATTTCTGTTTTTTCATACGTTTGTAACTTGACAGGTGATATCGAACGATGGCGCCGAGGTACGTTACGAAGTCACCAGCATCGAGACCACGGGAGAACTCGACAGAAACAGGTTGAATCTCAGTTTGAATCTCTCTTCGCTGATTCGATCGCCTTCGTTGACGAGCATCGACACCTTGACGCCGAAAGAAGAAATCGATTCTGGTAACTTTGGCGCGCGCGGGCGTTGAATAAAGTCAAGGTAGTTGCAATCGAGTAAACGGAAATTTTGCGCGATGTAGACGGTGACCAGCCAATGCCGAGCGGCACGGGACAGGTGCCGAGAGATTGCACTCCGGACGAATTGGCGAGTTGGTCCGAAGTCTTGAATAGCTGGCAGGTGAACGAACAGCGACCGAAACTGCTCAGCAAACTGGCCAAACAAGGCATCCCCGAAGCTCTCCGGGGCGAAGTTTGGCAAAGGCTGAGCAACTGCGACAACTCGCAAGAAATGATGGACAAGTATTGCACGTTGAGCATGCAGGTGAGTTGCGTCGTTTTCAACATTCGTCAGAGTACATTTACAAGATTCGTTCGTTTTTGCAGGAGAGTAGTTGCGAAGGAGTCATCTTGAGGGACATCAATAGAACGTTCCCAGCGCACGATTACTTCAAAGAAACGGGCGGACTCGGGCAGGACTCGCTGTACAGAATCAGCAGAGCTTACGCGGCTTACGACGAAGAAGTTGGTTACTGTCAAGGTCTCAGTTTTCTAGTTGCCACGCTGTTGTTGCACGTACGTTCACCTTCTCGACGCTTCGCGTAATTTCATTACGGATGTAATTAACCGCGACTCGACTTTCAGATGCCGGAGGAACAAGCATTTTGTGTTTTGGTCAAACTCATGTACGATTACGGCTTGCGGGATTTGTACAAAGACAGATTCGACAACCTCCACATGAGATTTTATCAGCTCAATCGATTGATACAAGTTGGTCTTTTACAATGCCGATTTTCGTCTTGCGATTTTTGAATGTAAATAAATGCTTGTCTCGATTCTAGGACCAGCTGCCCGAGCTGTACAAGCACTTTTGCGACCGTGGCGTCGAAACGCACATGTTTGCTGCTCAGTGGTTTCTTACGCTTTACACAGCTAGATTCCCATTGTATCTCGTATTTCACATACTGGACGTATTTTTATTACAAGGCCTCGACACTCTGTTTCAAGTGGCTCTGGCTTTGTTAACGGTAAGACGTTCGAGGTGTACGAACTCGCCGAGTAAATTTACCGTTTAACCAAAAACTTATGTTTTTAATAGTTGTGCAAGAAGGAGCTGCTTCAACTGGATTTCGAGAGTATCCTCAAGTACTTTAGAGTGCATCTTCCAAAACGTTGTCGCAATCAGGAGGTCTCCCGGTACGTCATGAAACTCGCTTGTTCCATGACGGTAAAGAAACTGAAGAAATACGAGGCCGAGTTCACGACTCTCAAAGGTAATTTCATCTTTTACGTATGAAGATGTAACTCCGTATGATGTATGAGATTATGTCTCTATTGTTGTATCGTACTTTGTACACCCGGTTTTGGGATTTTTGGTAGTTGCTTATGTTGAATGTTTCACTTGTCAAGTGTTTGTCATAAAGGAAACGAGCCGGAAAGAGGTGCACGTGTCTGCTGGGAAAAATAGTTCTCATTTAGTTTTATTTTTGTTGATGTTCTTTCGCTGCATTTTGGGAAAGTCTCGAATTCTTTGGAGCTGAACATTTGTCATTAGAATCATCCGAAAATTTATTTGATGAGGTTCTGAATCTCATTGTACGTTAAAGTATTAAATTTTTATTTTGAAATTAAGTTGCTTGTCGTAGAAGTATGATATTTGCATAAAATACTTTTTAATTAGTACTAACCAACTATTTTTATTGGCTGTAGTAAAATCTGTGATTGAATTTTGCATTTGAAAAAAATGTGATGCGAAATGCATTTATCAATGTATTAAAATTATGTGAGGTAAAATGTACCGTGAGAAATCAACTCGGATGTAAATTTTTCATGCTTTTAATGTAATTAAAATGTAATTCGGTGACCGATATTTGGGTACGTTTACCTCGCTTTTTTTTATTACTTTTAGTTACAAAAGTGATTATTACTTTGTGCATCGTGCGATTTGATGCAGTATTTTCACTCGATAGTACCACGTTTGTGTAATCGGAGATACCTCGTTACTCCGTCATTCGTATGTGACTGTTTTCACAAAAGTCAATGACACGTGAAATTGCTCAAATCGACATTCTATTCGTTTTTCGCAACTCGAGCGTGACAAAAGTGCTCTGACGAATCCAAACTTTTGCTTTGTTCTCTCGACTAAAAATAATTTTGGTGTTAATAAAAATTTTTTTGACAAAGTCTTCGGTTTTTTATCCTTTACATCCTGGTCCGATTTCGAATCACAAATTTGGAACATTTGGAAAACATTTTCACCCATTGTAATCATTCGTGGAATTTTCATCCTACGCTAATTTATTCAAGTGGGAGTCGAAATTCACGTCATTTTTTCATTCTTACGCACGCCACGTTGAAAACCACTGCCTACATTCGTTAATCACGTTCTCTAATTATACATTATTAGCTCCTCGGGCAATAAAAAATTCTTTTCCACGCAAAGAACCAAAGTTATCATACGCGATTATAAATAAATTGCAAATAATATCCAAACATGTGTTCATAAAACGCACGGAGTTGTATTTATAAACGATCATGTCACGTGTTTGCGAGTTTTCTGCGAACACGTTTGATTAGATAATGAAAAAGCAAGGTTTAATTCATGTTTGATATTAAATTTATGAACACTGATAAATCCGAATCGTTATCTGTCCCTGATGAGGCGACGTTGTTATTGATCCTAAAATTATCCTTATAAATATATATTTAACACGCTTAAAAGTACAATGGCATTGCAAGTGTTCACTTATCGAGCATGCCGCATACCAAGTTGCGTTTCGGTTGGGATATGCATATCGACGACTCTACGGCACTTAAAAACGGGCCAAAGAGCGTTTCGCAATGGCACTGCACCCGCGGTGTCTGGCTAATGAAAGTCTCATGTTCCGATCAGTCACGCTCACGTCGCCTCCGATGCTTCTCCGTAAAACGTCGAGCATGGCAACGAAGAGAGAAATGAAGAGTACGGAAATGTCTAATTAACGTTATTTCGTAGCTCTTTAATCGATCCTCGTCGCATTCATGCTTAAAAGTTTCTTTTTCCATCGCTGAGTTCAACTGCGTTTTACTTTCGACCGCACTTTTGTAAGAGGAAAAAGACATTTATGAATTGACGTTTATGTTTCGTGCAGAGGCGCAAGAAAGCGCGGACGAGTATAACAACGAGGTGGAAAAACTGCGAGGAATCGTGGCGAGGAACGAAGAGGAAAAGCAAAGGTTAGAGAACGAATTGCTGCAGATAAAGGAAATGTTGCAAAGAGAAGTCGCCAGGACCGACGCGGAAAGTCGCAGGAACAGTTCCATCATCGCGGAGTATAAACAAATTTGTCAGCGTTTGGAAGACGAGTACAACGTGGCCAAGACGAACTTGACGGATCTTTGCGTAAGTCGCGTACGGTTTTCAATCGAATTTTATTTGTAAACTGATTCATTGATTTTGCAATCTTTTTTTTTTCACAGAAAAAAATTACCAAGTGTGATAAATGCAGGATGCATTCGAAAGAATCGTCGGGAATTTTGACAGACCCAACTCAGTCCGTGGAAAATCGATTGGATCCGGTTTTGAGCAGGGCACAAGAAAGAGTTCGAGAATTAGAGCTGGAATTGGCTCAGACGAAATTAGCGCATGTCGAAGCCGAGTGTCGAAATCAGGTGCGAAAAGAACCGATTCAAAGTTCGCAATTATCGAGATAATGATAGTTCTTGTTTTTGCGAAAAATTTTTTGTTTGCTCTTTACATTGTTACTGATAAAAGTCACGTTTTTTGCAGGATATAACGCATCAGCTGCACGCCACAATGTCGGAATTGCAAACGGCGCGAAATACATGGCCATGGCTCAGCAAAACTTTGTCAAGTATAAAAGAGGCTGCAAACAAAAGGGATGCTTCGAGTTCTGGCGGGCTGAGACGAGATAGCGCACCCGCTGGAGAAATGCGTTTGCACTCTCAGAGTCGAGACAGTATCAAGGAAGCAGTGTGACAGAAAGCGAGCCAAACGCTTGAACCAACGGAGCATCTGTCTTATTTATTAACAGAAAATACGTAAATGCCGTAATTGGCTCTTTTAAAAAAACCGAGCGAAATGTAATGATTCTTTATAATGATACCAACTGTACGATGGTACAATTTCGTTCAATTTCAACGTTTTTTTTGTGGTTTTACGCGAAACGTTTGTGATAGTTTTTATTATTTAGAATTGCATCTATTATTTTGTTACTTCAGTTATAATTACGCGACAGTTTTTTATTACCAAGTTTTTATAAAACAAAGAACGATATTTGATAATGTAAAATTTGTATGTTCTTTTTATAGAGTATTTTTTATCAACGCCGAGGTTCTAAAAAACTTGTTTAAAGTGTTTCCAAAGAAATTTTCAACCCAGAATACGTATCCATTGCAGTTTCATTAGTTTTTGTTTCCTCAATAGAGTACGCGCGGACGTGCTTTTTTACTAGTCCAAAATGATGCGAACGGTACATCACGAGTTGTAGTTTTGAGGAAAAGCAAGAGTCGTTGAAACGCGCCTTATTCATACATTCCAGAATTTACGAGGAGCCTTTTTGTCCATCCATAGATTTGTATAAATCCGTGTATCATAGTTTTGCAGATAAATTGTCTTGGCGAATGATGAAAGGTTTGATGAAGAAGCCGCGGGAGAGAAGAGTCTCGCGATGTTCCTACTCAAGCGTCTCTCCTGAAACACTCTGGAAATGTTTCCCTCCGTTAGTTGTAATTTTTTAACGAAAGAAATGGAAAATTAAAAAATATCCACGTGCACCTGTAATTGTAACGCGTTATACTTCAAAGTACGTTTGCAAATTATCAGGTACTTCAAAAGCTTGGTAGTAGTCGTGCTAAATTTCACCAAAGTGATCAACGTGTAACTCTCTAAATGCGCAATGAACGTCGATTTATAATTAAACGGAGAAAACTCTATTTTGTATTCGAAAAATGTTAATTTTGCGAAACACTTTTATTTCTTAATTTTCGATAAATCGACGAAACGTCACCTTGTACACGTAGAATTATTGGTGTTGTAACAATCCGTGCCATCAACGAAAAGTCAACGATGTGTGAATGTAATTAGCGTCCTGCAGTTTGATACGTAGCATTTCAATTTTTTCTGATTCTTCTTTTACTTGTGAAACTGAATGAGTAGCATTTTGGTTTTCCTCGTGAAGCGATAAAAAATTTGGAGTATGCATGGGAGAAAAGTGAACAGCATTCGTATGTAAATATCGAAAATGACACGTAAATAAGACTTTCAACAAACCATGTAAAGGCATCTAGATTATATCCCCGAATATAAAATTGTACACCTTGTAATTTCATTCCAATATATTGAAATAAAGACAAAAATATCGGGCTTGAGTTCTCTTTTTCCACGAGACAATTAAAACATAGCAAAAATTCAAATCAACATTAACGAACGCTGCAAAACCTCGTTTTTCACAGCTTCTTTATTTCTTGTTCCTGATCATTCATGACTCGAAACCGAGTTGAGTATCAAATTGTTTAATTAATGTAATGTACAACTGTTGAACAAACTTTAGGATTGGGATTCTTATTTACAAAACAATACCACCTATAAATCTTTCTTGAAAATTTGTCTCAAATTTCCAGCTACAATTTTTCACTTTGGATTGTCAAATAATACTGCTCGTCTTCGACTACTTTGTCCAATTTCTGCCATCGTTGTTTGTTTTTTGGAGACCAAGAAATGCATTCATCGCCGCATGCCCTGAAATATTAATTTTCAATTAAACTTGATTGAACTTTCGAAATTGCATTTATCGAAACTCACCATCAGTCGTTCTCATTTTCCATGTCGATTTCCAAAACATTTATCAGCGGCTGAAAGTCGCCGTCGAGTCTACGTTCCTCTGCCGCTATCACATTGTTCCCTTCGTCATCTCGATTATTGTTAGCGAGATCTCCATTTTCAACTCCATTTTCAACTTGCAAAACCTGGCAGTTTCAAAAATGCTCAAAATGTTTTCATTCTCGCCTCGATTGCTACAAAAATCTAATAAATTACTTGGCTTGTGCAAGTGCAAGTACCGAAAATAAACGAAACTAAATATTCAGACGGTATTCCAGTTTATTATAATCTACACTAAAACATCGGAGCCTAACTTTGAGGTAAAAACGTGCATCACATGGAACACAAATCATATCTTTATCACAAAAAATACTCATAAAAAGTCACATCAGAGATCAAAAAATAAAGTAAAACATCTATACAATCTTTGTACTTGAAAAAAAAGAATACTCAAAGTCAGAAAGAACAAAATTATACATTTTCTTGCATGTTTCTCAAAATGAACAAACTGAATACATCCATGCATCACATTCTAAAAATACTCGAAACGTGAAAATGACATTCGGAACGGAAAAACGTGGAAAATAACGGGGCGACTATTTTCGAGTCACCTCCAAGAAGCCGGGTCTGGGTGCTTCGGCAACACTCGGCGAATCAGAGTCCGGAATGTCATCGACGGAGCTCGGCAAGTCCGGTGACATGTCCGGAGCCGAGGGCGGATACCCAGAATCCGCGATATCTGGAGAAAATCTATTCGGTAGCGATTCCTCGTCCAGCGACAGTCTTTTTGGCACGGCTTTACCCGAACTCGAGCTTATCCTCTCGTTCGCGACCTCTCCGTTTACAATTGTAGCTAATCGGATTTGATCTTTTTCTTTGGCCTCAGCTTTCTTCTCTTCTTCCCTATTTCTTCCTCTCGATCTCTTTATCTGTGGGGAACTTGTAAAACAAGGTTGTCCCACTTCCGCATTTGTCGAAAAGGAACTTGGACCCGTCCGAGTCGCCACGTTTCCGCTATCGCTCGACGAGTTCAAAGGACACTCTTCCATTGTTCCTTCCCGTGATCGCTCCAGGTACATGCTGCAAATGCTTGGATACTGCGTAACTCGACTTTCTCCTCTGCTGAAATCCGATTCATCAGGAGTCACTCTGCTGCCGTTCAGAGCACAAGTCGATATCAGAGTATCGTCGATGTCGTCATCGATATCCCAGTTCTCGGAGGTGTCGTTGTTTGGAACGTTTAGATAGCGATCCTGTAGGTACTCTGCGGAGTAATGCGCAGGAGGACCGGCCTCGTCGTCCCAAGCATCTCTTCTTCTGGAGGAATCTTCATCCAAAAAGGCATCTTCGTCGCCGAAAAGACTTTCGTTGGAAGTCGTCAGAGAGAAAGGCGGAACCACAATCACCGGGCCCACATCTCGCTGCTCGATTGTCCAACCATCTTGTTCCAAAACCTCCCGCAACGTTTCCTCCGAGACCCGGAACTTTTTTATCGACTTTTTGATAAGCGCCAAAGGAATTTCTTCGTTGTAATCCGAGTCTCCTGTTGAATAATGGCGAATGTAATATCTCGCATCGTCCAGGATCTTTTCCTCGTCGCTCCTGGAGTCGATTTTGTAGGGATATATTTGTTGAACGACTAGTTTGTATAAACCCTCTACTCCTTGGGGCCTGGAGGATCCATCGATTTCCGACAACCTGTGAAATACCGCCATTTGCGAGCAACAGCCCAAATGTTCCGATCCCTTTGGTCCTGGGCAGATTCCATGGAAAGTTACTTCGTACTCTGGATAACGTTTCACGATGTTGTCAGCCCTGGTTGAAAATTGGCCGTTAATAAAATTGAAAAATGTTTGCTGTCTACAATGTATAACGTTTACCAATCTTGAAATTCTTGTCTCGTCCACTCGAACTTGTGGTCGTAGTGTCGAAAACCGTTCATGTTTGTGAAAAGTACATTGAATTCTGCATTCGGGGTAGTCATCAAGGCTACTTTTGGTTTCATGAATCCAAAAATGTTGGCGGGCAGAGCATCTAAAGTATCCGCGTACAAATGCTCGATTCTAAAGCAGTGGAAAAGAATACATGAGTTTATATCGTCTCGCCAAGAGTCGCTGGTTTCGACCTACAATTCTATGCAAACGACAGCATCGGCATTCCTCAGAACATCGTCGCTTTGAGTGACGCTTCCTTCGTACACGCTGACTGCGAGCGGGCAGCTTCTTTCGTGTAAATATTCCGCGTACAGTGGCTCAGTTTTTCCTTTGTTCGAATCCAAAATCGGTCTGTCTATATCGACGCAAACGATTTCTTCCACCATGTCCATATTTTTCATGTACTTGACGAAATTCAGCTCCGCGCAGCCAAACTCTACAATCTGAAATTGAAATGTTGTTTTCAAAAGTGCGGATCGAAATATTTCGATGGAATTTTGGTCCTTACTTTACGTATTTTTCCGTGGTAACGTTCGCTGGAGAGAATTTCTTGCACCGTGTTATATCTGGAGAATAAAACGGGATTATTTGGAAAACGTTCTAATCGGTTTTAATTTTTATTGACCTTTGAATATAAGCTGGCGGAAAGAATCGGATAGTAGGTGATTTTTCCTCACAATCACCGTCGTCGTCGCCGACGTCGTAGTAGTCAGGTTTTGCGTGAGTTTCTGACGACGACGCGGCTTCTGGGAGAGTCGACGGAACCATTTCTGAGTGAATCCGCTCATAAACAAGCTTCCCGATGAAATAAATTATGTGAAAAAGCGTGAATATCATGTTCGGCGAATGATTATTACGCGGTTAAACCAAATCAGCGATTCCTCTACTTGAGTGAAAACATCGCGGCGACAACATTTCCTGATGGTAAAGAAAAATTAACAGTACCGACATGGCAGTTCTTCGAATATTTTCTGGATTTTTCCTGAAAGATGTCGCATCGATCGCTTGAACTTTGTTTGTTTGTGTATTAATTTATTGATTAAAAATGAAACTTTTGAAGGAAATGTATCAAAAAGTTGGTTCGAAAAAACGTAATACAATTTCAATAAAAACTGTTTTGCTTTGCAACTGAAAAATGGCAGAAAACGAAATTTAAAATTAAACTGCAGAAGTTTTCAAAATAAAGATAAAGTTGTCATTGATTATTTACTTATTCTTTATTAACGCTCCATATTGATTTTAAATTGTAATTTTACCCTGCTGTTTTTATTCAGATTTTTTCGCAATGTTCACGTGTTTACATCTCCTTTTTCTCTTTAGGAAATCAGTAATTCGAATTTCAAATTCAAACGGTTCAAAGGTGCGCGCCACGTTCGTAGGCGCATGCGCATCGTGAATGTTTTAACGAAAGTTTTCCCGCAAATATTTTCGTGGATGTTTACACGATCATTCGATAGATCTTGCAAAAATCGGCGGTATACACAAGTTTTTGGCCTACGTGCGTGTTTGCAATAAACAATAATACGGTATTTCGGTATTATAGTAACAATCGAACAATATTCGTGCGAATTTACCTGTACATGTCGCGATTTGCCAGTATTTTTTCGTGGAAGGAAAAATATATATAAATTGTGTCGTGTTGTGCATTGTCATCGACCGGGAAAAAAGTAATTGACGAGGAAATATGTCGACATTAAGGTAATAAATTTAATTCGACTCTTTCGAGAACAAAAGGTAAGTTTCTCATTTTCCATAAATTTCGAAGTACAAGATTCAATTCGAAGAAGAAAATCCAAGATGGTGGCAAAAGCATTGTCTTCGTTCGAATTGCGGGAGAAATAAAAAATGCAGGATGCAAGTTTCATAATTTACCATAATTTATTCAACTGTTTTGAGGAATAAACATCAAAAAAATCATAATTAGTAGCAGTCTACAAACTTGCTAAATAAGCATACGTGACACGCAATTTCATATAAATAGAACCAGTCTTTATACATCCACGCATACAAACGCGCGAGCACGCACACATACAACTCGACATTAAAATTCGAAAAAAAACATCCGGGTGACTTTTGCGTTTTCAAAAACACACCTCTTATCTGCCCTCGCAACTGCTCGAAATATATATCATCATCTTTATCAATAAATGTATATAATTTTTATATAATATATTCAATCTATGCAATATTTAAGTTTACGCGCGCTTTCGTTTCCGTGTTTATCGTGTACAAGTGTATTATGCAAGAGATCGCTCGATGGCTGCTGATAAGCCCACAGGAACATGAGAAAACTAAATTCGATCTGCAAGAGACGCGTTTCGTTTGTCTTACATACATGCTTACATTTTTACATTTAAACTATTTACAAAAGGAAAAGGCCCTAGCTCGTAATATTGAAAAATCGCAGATTGTCAGGCGCCTTAGCCTAAAAACTCCATACTTTCACTCAAAGTCCTATAGAAGATCGTGAAAATTTAAAAACTTTTAGTAAATCAACAAAATAAAATTTGGAAATCAATAAATAACGAGAAATAATTCATCTCGAGAACAAAAAGCATAAATTCATCTCAAATGAATTTTCAACACGTAATAATGTACTTTCTTTCGTACTTCTTTCCGAAAACGTAATTCAGTTATTTACAAAGAGTCGTATAGTAAAATTTTAAGCAGGCAACGGGATATGATTTTCGTCTTGATACGACTTGAGCGATATTCGTATTTTCGAGGCATCGAATGCCGCTTAGAAAATGTGTGCACGATAAATGCTTCCAAAAAGTGGAGTGCGAGAACGAGTGCAACCCTGCTAAAGAAACAAAGTGGCTTCCGGTGAAAATCGGAAATCGAACATTCTCAGGCGCGTTTTGGCGCGAAAAGGGAGCGCAGTTACAATTTTTCTTCTTCTCTTTCTCGCTTGTCGATTGATTTATCACATTGAAAAGTGTTATATGTATCACGCGACGCGAGGAAAATTTGCGTCGTTTCTCGCGATTTCAAGGGACGAGAAACCCCTTTTTTAGGCATAACTTTGATCCAGAGATATCGCTATTTTGTTGCCTTTTTCTACCCAGTTTCTTAACCGGCCTCGAAGTTCTTCCAAACTCTTCGATTTTGCTTTATTTATCCTTTTATATTTCACGTCTTTCGGCTTCGTCACTGATCTGTGGTTGCTCATGACCCTGTTGTACGTCACCTAAAACACGGAAAATAACTTTTTCTAGTTTTATCGGCGAATTCGTTGAACATGTTGGTCACAAAGTTTGGAAAATTCTGAAATTGAAAAATTAATTCTTACGATTTCCCGTCAAATTTTTGTATTCTGCTCGATTTTGAACTAATTTGCTTACTTTTAACTGCATTTAATTTGTTTAATTTGTTCTCTTCAACTAACTCTAATTCAACTGTTCACTGAAAAAAAAAATTTCTCAATTCAAGTAAATATTTTTTCTCGGAATTTATTTATTTGATTTTGGTAATCGTTTCTTAATTTGAAATAATTTTTATAAATTTAAATCTCCCGCTGTCGTAATAAATATTTACTAATATCAAGTTTCCATGACGTTGCATCCAATATCATTTTTTCAAATCTAATAAATCAATTACTTAGTTTAAGATACATTTTCTTCGAATTAGTGGCCACATTCTAA
>JABFQM010001896.1:0-17894 GCA_022816865.1 Zelostemma sp. ZL-2020
TCGACGCGTTTGAAACGAGTTTTTTGTTGTCTTGTTATCACACGCACTAACACGAAAAATGGGCACGATAGTGTGGAGGACGTGGAAATGGGAAAGAGTGGCCCATCTCTCCCGGTGGCCCATCTCTCCCGAATTTACCCTACTGTATAATTTATTAATCAGAAAACTAAAAACTGACATTCCTATTTCAAATTCCCCGACTGTCGACTCTAGAAAATTTAGGAAATGTTTCAAAATTTAAATGATTCCAGGCTTTCCTATTTTCCAGGTTGTGTTCAACCCCTAAAAATAAAATTCAATTTAAATAGGACAATGTAGGTTTTTCATCCAAAAAAGAGAAACAGCTTCTTCCATAAGAAAAGTAAAACATCAAAGTGGGAAAGTACAATAAACTCGAGGACGTTCGTTAAGAAACAAGGCCCTCCTTAAGGGGATTCGGTAAAAGTCAACAGCGGAGGGAGGACTCCTGGGAAACCCATATGCTATTTACGGGTAGTTCTAAAAGGCACCGCCGTCAACGAGCTTACTGTGCTGTCCCGCGACGCACAATGCGACTTGGGGCCTTATCACCAATCTCGCGGCGCGTCGGAGGCCCGCTCTTCGCGTCCGTTCGCTCGTCCACCTTTATTAACGGTTTCCGTTAGGAGTCGCGCGCTCTTCCGCCTTCGGCAGGGCTGTTTCTTCCCACTTTGAGATTCCTCCATGTTTTTTCGCCGACCCCCCTGATATGCCGGAATGAGAAATTAACCGGACGGTTTTGCCGCGTTTTTGCGAAAACGAACCCGCCGGATTCTGATTTATGCGCCTTGTTCCTGCTCCTCGCGGATTCCACGGGTTCATTCGTTTTCTGAGTCGAGAATGTTCGGATTTCTTGTTTCACTTGAAAAACTACGATACCGCTTGATTAATTCCCGTATTTTTCAACCCTTTTTTCAAGGCGCTCCTAGTTTCAAATCCTCATAACTTTGCATCCTTAAAAGACACTCGTAGAATGTTTGATTACGGAAATGCCGAGTCGTAAAATTGATGTCGAGACGCGTCGTAACGCGACGCGAGCGGAAAACCGGTGGGTCTAATTATCAGGGCTTATCGAGATTGACAGTACGTCCGGAGATCAAAGGGACGAGTGATAGGCAGGGGCCCTAACCCTTGAGCGCCATCTTGGCACTTTAGTTGAGCAGGTTGAGCATACAAAGGCCGGCCATCGGTCCTTTGCGGTCCCCGCTGATGCTCAGCTTCGCCGCGCGATTTATCATGGTTCCGTTTGCAAGCTCTGGCACCGGCAAGGATCTTAGGATGTTGATTAATATCTGCGACCGAAGCCACGCGCTGATAGGCGCACATCGAGAAACACGCTGCCTGGGTGGTGCCTGTGGTGTCGCATAATTATTCGCGTGATATAGATTTCAGACTGGATTTTGCGGAAAAATCGAATACTTCGAACCCGGCGGGCAACTTTGCGTTTAACGCGCTTATCATAAATTATCATCGGCAGTACTATCATTTATTCATACTTGAAACATTTTTTTCCGCGGGAAAAAAGCTCCCGCTCATGCATTATTGAACAGATGCAAATGAAATTATTTTTTACGAGAGTAAAAGTTAATTGAAGAGTCGCGGTGTCCTTTTTTTTGCGAGCATGAAAACTACTAGGCTTCGTGTTACTTACTCCTTGCCGAGGATAAAAATGGGGATGGGGGAACTGTGATTTATTTTTCGCGTTGGCGCGCGGAGGTAAGTGCGTTCTTGTTCTATAAATGCGCGCACTCGCGGAGTTCGACTCGCGGTCGTTACTGGGAGCGCTGTAAAATAGAGTAGTTGAGCACAACTAGGCATTTACGTTCTTGTTTTCTCGTTTTTCCCTTTTACATTTCAACCGAATGTATGACGGCCTGTCATAAAACGGATACCGCTGCGAGTTCAAGTACACGTCGGCGTATCTGATTCACGCGACTATTACGGAGATATTTTATTATTGGGTGGTATTGCTGATGCCTTATTTGTTATTGAGTGATGAATGGCGAGGAATGCAATTCAGCCTTTGATTTTATTTAAACTATTTTCATTTCTGCAAACATTAATTTCTTTCACTTTTGAATATCGCGCCGTTTTCACTTGGATAGTTCATCGAATGTCCGCTAAGCGGCGCGTCATAGAATCTGTCTCGCAAGCAAGTACCGGGCCTGAAAGTATTAAGTAGGCTCGAAATTCCAATCTTAACTAAGATCGTACTTCACAGGATCATTTCTGTAGTATATCTTCACATTCTCTTTGCCTAGCAGCGGAGTTGATGCAGCCACGATGATGAGACATAACTCTCCTTCCTGAGCGTGAGAAGGACTAATGATTCGATATTCGAGTCAATTAGTCATCGATGATCGTTCACCTCGTGCACTCAGTGCTCGAGGCTAGGAAGGGCGAGTTTTCCGAGTGGGTCACCCTAATAATGAAAACACAAATTTATCTAATGGCGGGGTCCTCTTTACGTTGCATTTTCCAATAAACCAAGCAATTTTCATGTCAAATATTTTATTTAAGATGGTCCTTCAAAAGCCGGGAACGGCGAAGAGGGTTTTGAAAATGCGAATAACGTACTTGAATTTAAAAAATTAAAATTAAAAGGGCCGCCTTTAATTACACAGAAAGATTAAAGTGCGAATTGACACATTTCTTAATCTTAATAAATTGTTGTTCGAAGTTACCAAAAACTCCATACAAGAACAGGTAAATGTCGTTATTGAGTAAATAAACGTACGTTAAAAAAATTGTTTCATAAATCATAATTGTAGTGCTGATTCACATCGCCAGTGCTCCATTTTGAAATATAAAAATAGTTATTTATAAAATACACAACGCGTCTAAATAATTAAACAAGTTAGTGCAGAATAATCGCGCTTTGGATTTAATAACAAGTTTTTATTTTATGACGCTTTTTATCACCCGACATTGCCGGTAATGCGGACCATTTTTATTTCCTTTTGAACCTTGAACCTTTGAACGATAAAGTGTTCAACTTTTATTTTCTATCACTTATTGTTGTAAATATTTCCTCAATTATATTCTACCCGCCTGTCCCCTAATAAATAACAAAACGTATGATAAAATGCATATTAAAGTATAAATCTAAGGAATAGAGATAGTTCTCACAAGAGAAATCTGCAGAAGACAATAGTTTTCGAAGCAACGAAAATGCCCGACTTTGCAATTATAATGCGAAGCATCAAACGGTCCCAGCAGTCGAGTTTCAACATTTGCCGGTAAAGGAGTCTATAAATATTGCAACATCATATTTTCCCTGCCCCGGGGGGTCGCGCGGGGTTAATAAAAACACCGGGAGAGTGCATGGACGACTGTACGTGAATCTAACGGAGCGCACTTTGAGCTTGTTTGTTCATATCCGCAGAGCTCGCGGTTGTGGCAACCGCGCGAGATTCCACCCACCCAGCACGCTCGAAGCGACGTTTCCGACGTAGAAAGATTTCGTTCCGCGCGCGATTTCATTTACTCCGCGCTCCCTTTCTCCGTCATTTCGCGGCAGCTCGGATAAAGGCGTCCGGGAGACGCACTTTACATGCTTATGGGAGAAAGTAAGCAACCACCCGCGAGCCCAGTCATTTACTTCCCCGGAAAATTGCCGATGGAAAAGTCTCACGGTAGGATCGCCGAATACGAAGGCCAAGTCCAATTCGTAATGACGAATAATGACGGGGAGAAAAATTCGTTGCGCTCACTAAATCACGTTGAAAATCTGCAGCTCGCGCGCGGCATATTTGTCGAGATATAAAAGCCACGCTTGGGCGTGGCTTTTATGCGCGAGGCACGATTCATTTTGTTAACATTCCTTTTTTCACGGCTCGACGTTTTCCATCTCCGCGGGTCTTTCAGTTTTTGCCTTTGGAAAGCTTCGAGCGTGGTACGAGTTTAAACAAACCGAGAGTATTAATCAAGCTCCGGACCCACATGAGAAACAATCGACACATTACGAGCGATGGATATCTACCAGCATTTCCGGACGCTCCATTAATTTAAGTCAATCACGGTGAAAATTACCCTATAAACAATCGTCCAATGGCCGACCTTCTTTTCGCGTTGGGGGAGTGCAAAATTAATAAGCGTCACGCGAGCGGCCCCAGATCTCAGATAAGGTTTTCTCTAGCTTTCTTCTCTTCGACGCGACTTCCCTTTTGTTCCTGCTTTTACGGCGAAGAGAGCCAATTCGGACAGAAGGTGACAGACCGGGCCTAATCGGCAAAACGGAACGAACCTTCGTAATTACTAATTACACGCTTAATTTACACTACACGACAAGTCGCGTGATGGCTGCATATTCCGCCTTTTCTTTCGAGAAACTATAAATGTAACTGCTCGGCTAATTCTCGACGTCAATCCAAAGAAATGTCAATTAATTTGCCATGTGAAAAGAGTACGACTATTTACCTGAAAAACGTCTACGTTTGGAAAGTTTTCATTGTTTGGAAACGTTTTGAGAAAATTGAATGTTTGCTTTGTCATTAAACGCGCGCGTTGTTTGACCGTCGAGGACATTAAAGCTGTGATAACAATTTGAATGGGGCAAAACCTGAGCCTCGCGTTGATTCGCACGTTTTACCGGCCAACAAATGCACGTGCAAGGGAAACGCAAGTGCCAGCGAACGCTCTGGGTAAACTAAAGATTAGTCCAAGCGCGATGGAACGATAAATGCTCGTTTTCATTGGCCGTAGTCGACAAATAATAGCGAGTAATTTACGGACATTGTACTCTCAGATAATGTAACTGTCATGTTTCTCGATACGCGCTCGGTTTTATTCGAAAACGCTTCGATGCGGTAAATTTTCCCTACGTTTTCATCGCTTAAGCTTTTCAAAGTTTGGACTTGAAATGCTATCGTTGAATTATGTTTTCCGGCTCGAACGAAAGAGAAAATTCCCCATTTCTCTGGCAAATGTAACGTAATACTCTTGTCATTCGAGTCGCGGAAGGGAGAAGTTTCCAAATTCCTTTTCTGTTGCGGTTTACTGCATTTATAATACACGAGTTCGTGTTTTATTTCGCGTGAATTTGATCACGGATGCGTTTTATGTAATTACGGACAGGACGCGGCGAGTCCCACGTATCGTGTTCCATTTTTTTTAATTATAGCCGTTTGTTTTGCTCGAAATTTGATTTTTTCTTGTTTGGATGAGCGCGTGCATCCGCTGGGAAATCCGCGATTGTCTCCACGGTGTACTATATTTGTAGGGACTAGTTTATTCAACCGCTCGTAGCTCCGATCGATCGATAATGCAAAACGACTGTTCACGTACCCTTCGAAGCGCGAGAAAACTTTTCATCAAAACGCCTACACCCTTTTTTCTTTTCCATGATGCAAACTATAAAAAAATCAGAATTATTTATTAATTTCGCTGTTTTTATTGAAATTCTCTTTCGTAGCACTGACATTTTTATTGGTTTAGATAGTCGTGTATAGAAATCAAAACATATTTTTTGTGTTGCGTAATTATCTTATCTAAAACGGAGATTGATCGTGTTATGAATGATTCTTTTCACGGAACATTTCAATGCATTCTAAAACTGACAAGAGTAATTGTTCGAAAGAATCTGTTATAAAAAGTGTTCTCTATAAAAAAGGATCCATTGGAAAGAAAAAGAAATTTCCATTTAGAAAAATTCAAATCACCCGTTCACAATTGCGGAAGACCTTCGAAAATTTCAATACATTTCGATACATTTATCGAAGCTCCGATGCCACGATGATTTCGAGTGATTCAATTTTCTTTTCCTCTTCAGCCGAATTCGGCATTCATCGATTAGAAATCTTACGTTTCTTGTTTGAAGAAAAATTTAAAAAAAACATATTTACTTAATTTTTTTTTCCGCACGGTTCCAGCTTCTTCGAAGCAGTTTAATTCTGATCGAAAGTTATTTGAAGAGACACAAATCAGCATCTTTGAAAAAATTGTGGGAAAAATGTAGGACTTTGAATCTGTCGACGCTTTGTAAACTAAAATAAAAACAAGACGGCGTCGGTTATGTTTCACTACGAAAGTTGTAAGACGACCGATCTTCTTTGCATTGCGTAATCAATAATTCGAGCAAATTTTAAATGTTTTCTTCGAAAGCGCACATAGCGGACAAACTACTTGAAAAAAAATACAAAATAGTTTATGATATTAAATAATTATAACAGTTACAGTCTCTTCCCTATTCATCTATTGCAAAGCTTGCGTTTCTCGCTCGAGTGGACAATATTCCCTATAGTTCGAACACAAAAATCGTATCGATCGCGTGGGCAACGTTGACCGCTCCGGCTTTTCGTAGTTTACAACGTGCTTAGACACCGCTGATTATAATGGACCCGGTCGCTCCTAGCGCCAAGCAGAGTCACAAAAGGGTATGGGAGCGACACACCCACCGGATGCATTTTATATGCTCGCTCTCGTAGGTAACACGGGGGTGACGTCACCGTCCTATATACAGGGCGCAGCAACCGTGACCCGTAGAACGACCCGCGGTTTGCTCGAGAGTCGTCGCTGTCGTTGTCCCTGTTTCTAGCTGCTTAACGAAAACTCTGCTCCAGATTACCTTTATCGGGACTCTCTCGTACATAAATCACTTTCTACAAACGTGCTCGTGAGTTTCTTTTTCGCGAATTCGGCGAGAGGAAAAAAGCCCGTCCCCCGGTTTATCAAAATTACATTTCGAACTTTGCATTGTTTCTCATTCGCGTCCCTCGATCGCACGCTTGTTACGTCACGGAATAAATGAATAGCACGGGTAATTAACGGTTAATCATGTTTCGCAACGCCGCCTTTTCCGCCAGACTCTCCTCATCGACTAATTAACGAATGGCAAGCGCGTGACAAAACGTGGGACTTGTCGTGTCCGTTCGAGTTCACGCCGATCGGAACCGTATCTCGCGTGCGTTTCCGAAGTCGCGGTTCGCGGGCGACTTTTAATTTCAGTCGCGTGACTTCCTCGCCGGAGAGAACGAACCGAGTGAATTAATTGCCTTCGTTTAGATCAATTAATTTTGTTTAGCGCGAGCTTCGGTCTCTAAATTAATTGCGCCGGGGCTTTTCTCGAGGTTCATTAAAAGTCGCCTTTTCCTTGTACGCAAACACGTTTCGTTCAATTTTTCAACGAGTCCCGGCTCGATGATAAATTTCAATTAGCGCCATGCGCGTAACGGGAAATCACTTAATGATATACGCAGCTTTTCAAGAATCCCGGGTCTAATGGACAATTTCGTAATTTTTTTTCTCGCGTCTCGCTCGTATTTCATTTCTCCCGGGGCTCGCGTTATTTATTTCCCTCGATTACCAAAGTATTCGTGAAAATTAAGACACTCGCGCGCCGAAGGTGCAAAAATGACGCTATCTTACGAGCTTGCGCGTAAATAAGGCGCCGCTAGATCATGCTAAGTACCCGTATTCCGCGTAGAAAATAGCCTGGCGAGCGGCAAATATTTCGATCGCCGACGTCGGCTTTCGCTCGAGTGTCCGTACGAGCAGAGCCGCTCCAGTTTATTTTCATCGTAAATTGAAATAGCAATCGCGCCGATTTCTCGTTGGATGCCAGTTTGTCTGCGACTCTCCGGCGCACACGACACGGCTGGCAAGTTTCACGGGCCCTGATTAATGCAACGCTTTGCCACCGGAGAGTCTCGCGCGAACTCTCTCCTCGTCGTTCTTTTTCTCTCTCATTCTTGGGACCCGATGGTGGTCCAGCGCGTTATCCTTCGACGAAACGCGAGTCACCGAGTGACGGACGTCGCCTCGCTTCTTTTCAACAGCTGACGATTACGCAACTCTCGTTTCCGCCGTGTGTCCCTCATTGATCCAATTAGCTCTCGGAAGCGATGCGAATCGCGTATTTAGAACGGGCTTTTATAGCTCAATCGAGCGAACTTTTCGAGGCTGATTGTATATGTAGGTTTCGTTCGATTTCTATGAGGGGGACATGTTTGATTGGCCGGAACGTGAAACGTGTTTGCTTTTGCACGTGGCTACGATATGGGCTTTTCGAGACCGCTTGCATTTTTATCGCGGCGTAAGTTGTTGAAATAATGATAAATTATCCGTCCTCGATGTACGAAATATCGTTACGTTGCCCTACTTCGAATCATTTCGCTCGAATCGAGGCGCTCTACTTGGATCCGAGTTGATTCGTCAAAAAGGACGGGACATGCAATATTTATAACGCGAAAGTCACGAGTCATATTTCAGGAGATCCATTCTCTAAAGGGCCGAATCTTTTGCGATGCGAGTTTTAGTTATTAACAATGGGAATATGAACGTGGCGCTTCTTGAAGTAAAATATTAGATTTCATCTACATTTTGGTTTTATTTAATTATGAACAGTAGTAATAATTAATTTTCGTGATAATATCGTCGTTAATAAACCAAGAACATCCAGAATAATAAAAACTTTCCAACTAATCCGAGAACATAAAAAACAAGAAAAATGTATTGAATCTCATGAACCCTTCCCCCCATTGTAATGTCCGGACAGCTTTCGCTGGCTCGACTTAGCGAAGCAGTAGGAGAATAAATCATTCGCGATTTGTGTGCACACCCTTTTGATTGCGATTAAAAGTCGAACCTCGCAGAAATAGAGTGCTAGGAGGAAAACACGAGTACACCCGTCCTGCCTTTAACCGCGGTTCAATGTATCCAGCAATCCCGGTATTAATCTACTCCCGCCAGAGGCTTCTTATCGATTTTCCCTCCCCTTCACCGGGAGGACGACCCGACCCGACGCGTCGAGGTCCTCTAGCAGGTGAATCCGAAACGACGAAGCTCGGTGGTAACTTGATCACTGACCAACAATCAGTATTTTTCAAGGCGAATTCTCCGACTCCCTACATCCGTTTTATTTTCCAAACGACGTTCCAATCCAAAGCTCCGATTTCCATTAAAAGGTAATGAACGAAACGAAGCCCAGAGTAAAATGACGAACGATCCATAACGATATAACAATGACAATAAGAACGAACAACGGAAAAAAGCGCAAAGACAAAGTACAATTTACTATTACGGATTCGACCTGCTGCTTCTGCACGTCAAATAAATCAGCTCGCATTAGCACACACTCCCATAAATGGAGTTCTATAAATCAGGGTCGACGCACGCGGTAAATGTATTAATAAATAAAGCCTGGCCGCAAGGCCGGCGATTAAAATTGCTTGTACGCGAAGCGGCGATTAATTTATGCGAGTATTCTTGTACGATGCGCAAGATAACCTCTTCACGCACCCTTTCCGGATCCCCGGGGTCGGGGCGATGCACCCCTTAAAGCGTAACCGAAATCAACGTTCATATAAATCTCGGGACTCAAATATTGACTGCGCTCGCACGGACGCGAACAATGAACGGAGTCGTTTGAAAGAGCTTTATTAGTTTTCCTGCCTGTTTGAATTATCGCTTGAAAAAAAGAACTCTTTTCGCTGGAGAAAAAGTGAACCGAAGCGCGCGCTTTCGCGCAATTTCACCGAGGCGAGGTTTCGAGTTTCGTCGTGCAAGGTCGCGTTTCGTTTTCATTATCCTTATCGCGGGATCGTATCGCTTATCGCGGATCGCAGCGTTTGCGGTTGTTGTCATCGATGGGGCTCAGTCAGTGCCGGCGCTCGATCGGCACGGACGAGTTTTGCGCCTCTCTTGTACCGTGTTACGGTCAACCATACACGCACCATGAGGGCGGAAACACGTGGGCGGCCGACAGATCGGCTCACGAGTATAATGGTTACATTGCGGCCTCTCTCTGCCGCGCGTCACTAAACCGTGATGTTTATGCACTTCATGCCGCTGATCAATACAATGCACCCACATTCTTCGGCCCTCGAAAATGTTTCTCGCGTTTTTACCAATTGTCTTTTCTTCTTCGTATAAAAGGGACGCGTTTCCCTTTGTCGCGCGCAAAGTTCGTTACTTTTACACCGAGTACTTTACTTGATTTAAGGGTGGATTTGTTCGAGGCGAAAGAAAACGAAAGGGAATGTTGGCAAACAGTTTTACAATGTCTCGTTCGACGAACGCGCGCCGTTACAAATCGGATGATTTTTCATGCGATTGCATTTATCATCCTTTTGTGGTTGCGAATGCGCGTTGGGGCGTGCTTTTTTCCGTGTACTTCCTTTTACAAAGTGTACCATTACCACTAGGGGACACCCTGCGGTGTGCCAGTGTGTTTCATTGCGGTCTCGATTTCTTTGCCCGGTATTTACACATGCTGTCACCAGCGGAGAGTTCCCTCGTTGACAATTAACGCCGAATGCCCACGATCCGTAACGCCGTAACGATGCCGCAAACGCTTCGAACGAACCTTTGACCCCCGGAGTTTGTTTGCCCTTCTCGCACGTTTCTCCCTCTTTTTTTTTGCATTTTATCGTTCGCAATAATAATAATTCATCGACGATTTCGAGGTACACGGAGAAAAAAATCACGGGAAAAATTACTATACTTTTGTTGTTGTTCCAGTCGAAATTGATTCACGGTTTAGTGAAGATTAACTCGTGGTATGGAGAAAAATACATACGGAATAGAACAAAATCAGACGATCAAACTTTGGACGATTTTTTATGAGATCGTTTATTATGTTTTCAGAAAAAAGGAGACGTGGCTTCTTTGGTTCGCGGTTATTTGGGCCCCATTTACGGGGAAGACGTTCTCGACCTTTTGACTCGCCAGGCCCGCGACATTTTGGTCTGCGCGTACCACGGAAATCTAGAGAATTTCGTGAAATCGTATTTGTCGCCAGCTGCGGACTTACTGGCCCAGATAAAACGCTTCGCTTCTGAAAAGGTGAGTGAATACACTGATTTTTACAATTTCGGGAGTATGTATTTTTAAATCAATCTATGAACAACGCTTTTAGTGTTAGAAAATTTGTTTAGACGATGTAAAATTTATTTCAACGAAAAACGCATTCGAAAAGCGCTGAAATTCGCGCCATTGCGAGTGACGTCATCTATGCAGAACAAGAACGCGAAATATGGCGGAAAAATAGAAAAAGACGTTGTTGAAAGCGAAAAAATCAAAAGAAATTGTACATATAAATATTATTTCGAGCCGAAGTGTCGAAATTTAAAAATATTTGTGGCTGTGCCGAAAGAAAATATTATGAAAAAATAGATCGAAGAAACTCGGCGTGATCCACGATCAACTTCGTTACAATCGAGTTTATTCTGCTGCGAAGTCATTCTCAAAATATCATTCTTGTCATTTGAAAAATCTTCCGAATTAATGCAAATTTACGCAATCTTTATCTTACGGAATTTTATCTTTAAAAATTGGACTAAGATAAATTTGACACTTGCTCACAATCGAATGTCATTTTTTGCTGATAACATTATTTATTGAGCAATAATAGTAAATTAGATAATGTACAATATTAACCTTTGAGTCTTCAAATTTTTAGTTTCTGCCGTATTAAAACAATCATTTTTGCAAAAAAATCCGTCGCCGTTGTAACCGCAATTTTGGAGGGATTATCCGATTGCGCTTTAACAAATCTTTCGAAATAATATGCAACAACATTGAGATTTAAACTCGGAACGTCACGAACGCTTGAACCAATCGTGTGGCGTTTTCAAGCACGAGACAATATTTAAATTTGTTTCGCCCCACAATAAATTATCGCTAATTGTGCATGCACTCTACGCTTCTTTTTCTAAATATTTCATTATCGAATAGTTCGAACTGTATTATAAAACAGAAAAAACATCACAATCTTTTTTGTGAATTAGTCTATTCATTCATCGCCTCGAGTTGAAAAAGCGTGCTCGAATATAATGCGAAAGTATAAAGATCCGAAGGCGGATAAAATAGAGGCGTGCTGAAACAGGTGAAATTTATCACTACTCGCGCTAATGTGTAATCATGGGACTCTCGCTGTCTTCATTCGCTTCAATTTTGACGCGATTCGAGTCCCGCGCGTCCAATTTACCCGTTTTTCACGGATCCGATTATACACTCGACGCCTTCCATAGAAAATCGCAGAAAATTGAGCCTGTCAGTCGCGTAAGTACATCGTTTCTAAACCGCAAAATCATCGGGTGTCAATTTTTCATCGGTGTATTAATAATTTATATAATAAACTCGTAAAGACTTCCACATCAATTCCAACATCGAAGTACTAAGGACTTGTTACGTTTCGGACAATTTAATTCATATTTTCTAATCCGCCTCGACGTTGATTGCTTTCAAACGGAGCTGACTTGAACTTCGTTTGTCGGACAAGCGTCAGACGGGTCGATTTCTGCCAGCTTTAAATAATTCGAACGTTCCTAAGTGAGTTCACCGCGCCCGGAGATGCTCTTCCACGCAGGCAGTGTGTTCGGGACGTAAATTAACACTCGAGAAGTCACGTGCTCGGTCCCGCAATTCCGAGGGTTTAGCATGCGAATACGGTTATCCGCAAGAGTGGATTTCCATTGCGCGAGGGTCGACCCTTCGCTCTTAAGAATGCGCGACGTTGATATCAATTCCGTTCATCTTAATTAAATTACGTTCAATATGCACTCCGGAGCCGAGAAGCTCGGCAAATATTTGATTAAAGTTTTTAATCGCCCTTTGATACGCGCGGGAGCTCAATGGGAAGATAAATTTTGCACAGGGCAGTTTCGTTACGTAAAAGGCAAAGTACGACGGTAAATGTGACAATTTACGTAGCGCGGAAATTACGTTACTTTTTTACGGCGTTGAACCTCTGTAAATAAGGGCTTAATTTCATTGGAAAGTGAATTTGCGTCGTTTGTAGCGGGCGCGATAAATCCTTTGAGAGGTTCTTAAAGGCGATACGCGCGTCATTTCCCATCCTTGCGACAATTTGGCAGATATGGGGCAATGCGAAATCCTTAATGGAAAGCGGAACGTAGCCCGTACGCACGCTCCCTTGCTCGTTAGCGCAGAATTTCTGAAAGTAGGCAGAGGCGAACTCTCGTCCGGCACGTCTACCTAATATAGTACAGGATAATTGAACTCTAAAGATTCGGTAAACATTCGCAGTAAATGGATGAGGGCAGAGAAGTAATAACAAACGATTCTCCGAATTGTTCAACATTTTGTTACTTGGCTTCGTTCGATCAACGAAATTTAGTGTTTTGAACGGTGAAAGCGTCTTTGAAAAAGCCTCTTTTTAAACAATTTTCCGATTCGCTTTTTGTGAAATAAAACTTTGAGGAATGTAAAATTGTTTACTATCGAGGTACATAATCGTAAAAAATGATTAGAACGTTTGTTTTCGAGTTGGTATCGATACCAAGATTAAAAACCACTCTAGCAGTTGATCTGCCCTATCTGATAAAATTACAAAGAATAACAAAGTTTAGGAACAAACAAGTTCATAAATTGGACGAAACAGTGAAACTCAACTGGGTCAGTGCGAGGAGGCTCGAGACTTCCTTTTTTCCGTCGACCTCGGCGCGGGTAAATATTGAATTTATAATGGATCCGTGCACCCTCTTCTAAAATAATGCTAGACCGTGGAAAAGATGTCACGTAGCTCAAAGAATCTGTTACGAGGGCCACGCTACGGAGAAACTGTACGTTCTGTTTGCAAAGTGTAAACATTCCTCTCCGCAGTGTGTCTTGTCTGGAAATTAGTAACCCGAGATTTCTCCGTTTCGAAATCAAGTTAAGATTACGTTTTATCGCGCGCTGTAAATAATCGGCTTGAAATAAACATGGAATTTTAAGCCGCATTAATTGCTCGATCCAGAAAAAAAGGATTCCGAAGAAGATGCGATATTGCAAAGCATCTTTCAGCTTTCTTCAATTTCCCTATCGGACTTTTTCGAAAAGCGCGACCTTTTTGCGTTGGAAACGACGGCGGGATTTGTACGACGACTCGCACGTGTCGTCGACACAGACGTCCGGGGGTTAATGACTCTGGCTGGCATTGACGTGAAAAACGGGACTGGTTACGAGCGCAGGAATGTCGCGAAAGAATAGTATTATACCGCGGGACAACATCGCGAGCGTGAACAACGAAGAGTTTCCTTTGTAACGGTGCCTCGTACAAACTGATTGACAATGATTGAACCTCGGCGGGTTTTACAGGGGGTCCCCCACATCTGCATAATGAATATCTTGAGCACGTTTCATTTCATAAAGCTCTTCATTTCCCATTGCAAATATATCCTTTCCCTCTTCGTTGGCCAATTGTGAATTAAAAATCTTTTGTTTCTTCCCTGTTCAATCGTTTTTCATCACAACGAAAGGGTTTTATTTTTGGACATGTTACACATAACCGGAAGTATTCGCGTGTAGCGCATTCCTCTCGATCGCGGGAAAGAAGAAGGGACAAAAAGGAGGAAGCAAAAGAAGCGGAGCCGCATGAATCAGCGACATCGCTCTACGTCGCATGATATATTGCCCGCTGTGAGTAAGTGGAACCTCAAATGGCCATGTGCCTGCCTACTTTTCTAGCCGTGTGTGTCATGTACGTTCGTCCACGAGAGCGCTGATCTTATTTTCCAGTTTAATTTCTAAAACTCTCGTAGAGAAACTATATTTCACCGAGTCGAAACAAAAGCTTGAGCGCGTAAAAATGAAAAGAAGAGCGCAACGCGATCTTGAACTCTCCTCGGTAAATTGACGCGAACGCGTAATTTTCTTCGCTACTCCGCGTTTCCAAGTTCCTCTTTCTCGTGGCTAAAGATAAAAAGCTTAAGGCATCGCGGCTTGCTGGCAGTCACTAGTTAATAAATTAGAGCCGTAAAGATGTGTCTTGTGCAAAAAGCTAGCGCCGCGTCGGAGGCCCTTGCCGAGGTTCCAGTGGCTCGATTAGAACAGACGTGCATACGGGTACTTGTATGCACTTACTTGCGCCTACGTACCCGACCACGTATACTCGTATCGTCGAGGATATACAATTTAATTGGAAGTCGGATCTTCTCTTCATTGCCTTTCACTCGCAGTTCGTCTTCCGACAATCTTTTCCATCCTGATTGGTACAAAGTACAATGTCAGATACGAGGAAACGTGCGCATAGCATTTGGATCATTTTAACCGCAATCGCATTTAATTCTTCATTTTCATGCCGCCTTTGATTCCATTCCAACTACACCGAAACAATATGACGAATAATAAATTATGGGTATTCTTTATGGATAACAATTTTATATAGAGAATTGTAGTTTCAATAAACATTTCAATAACAATGAAATTTCTGCAAAATTCATGGCAATAAATTCGACACTTTTCGAAATGAAACTTGGCAATTTGAATACTAAATAATTCCGGCGAAATTGAATTTGAAAGAAGAATGAAACAAAAGTAAATTAATTAAGAAGCGCATTGTTTACGACAGCGATTAATAAATGTAATGACTATTATTTAATGTAATCAGGAATGTTGCATTGTCATGCGTGTAATCTTAACGCGCCAGTTGACCCTGATACTTTCCAATAATGAACAACAGGAATGAAATACCAGCAAGTGAAAAATGCGGAAGACAATAAATTTTCGTAACTGTGCGGCGTTGCCGCGGCGTCATACGTGTAACCTTTCGCAGCAATAGCAGTAAAACGTATCCGCATAAAGGCCAAGAATAGAAGTCGCGCGGAATAAAGTGCTAATGTAGCATTAATGCCGAACGAGTCAGATTGTCCGTCAGAAGGAGCGAACCGCCGCATCTCGCATCCCCGTTAGCTTATTAATTGAATGATCGCACCCGCGGCCACTCATTACACGCACTTTAATTCCCTCGTTTCGTCGCGTTATTCCGCGCATGGTCCACGCCGGACTCGCGGAAGCTCATTACGTTTATAATAAGCACCTTCGTGCGTGCCGCGCTCGAGAAGGTCTTTGTACCGTCCCCAAACGCCGACGACGTATAAAAGCCTCGGCATCGTTTTTTGCGATACGACTCGTCTCTTATTTCGGATCGAGGCAGCTTGACAAATAAAGATTGCCAGCCATCGATCAACTGTCGCGCATTTTTTCGCCGAAAGAAACCTCGGAACTTGGGTTTTTCGAAATAAATCGAAAACTGTAAATCTCGTTTTGGAAACGAGGCGTCAATTTGTACGAACGCGTTTAATATCACTTTGGAATCGAGTATAGGGGGAATGAGAACGAAAAGCGCACGCGGGGAGAACGAGAAACGGGAGAAAGAAAGGTCGAAGTTCGAGGGACCAAAAGGTTCCCAATCGCGGATCGAGGATCACGTTTCTGGATCGCTAAGGCCGGGATCATTTTCTCGCAGGGCTCCTTCTTAATTGGCTGCGCGGCAAAGTCGACCCAGTTGCCCGCATCTAAATCGTTTTATATAATTGGCTCGCATTACGAAGGCCACGTTATCCCACGCGTTGGTAGGTGTGTCGGGATGAGCAATGTTCCTTACCTTTTTCGACGTCCGAAGCGGAATTTGGAAAATCTAACGACGTAAAACGGGGAAACGCGTTTCGAGAGAGCCCGTCATCTTCAGCTGTTCCGGAATATTGCGCTTAACAAATAATGGCACCTATTTATTACCCCGACTCGCCCTGCCTACTTGCGACGATAATAATCCCGGAAGAAGTCGTACACTTTCGACGTTGCGTTTTCACTCAAAATTTAAGACACGCTTCGGGCTGGAATAGCAATTAACGCTTCGGACTCTCGGGGCTTTATATGCATTTTATTGCATCGACAGTCGACTTCGTCAAATTAATTACACGTTGATGGACTCTATATTCGAGATCGCACGATACGAAAGATGACCCCTAAGATGATTCCTAGGTCTGTTTTACGAGTGATGGCTAAGTACTCGACGCTTTACAACGGCTCTTATTCTTTTCGTATCGGGCTCGCTTTTTTATCTCGTTCATCAAACAGAATAAAACCGTATCGGGAAGAATTGGATAAGCTGCCTGAAATTCCACTTTTATGGCCACATCAAAGTTTCTTTTACCGTTGAAATTGCTTCACTGCATTTTCGTGAAAATTGTAATTTCGTGAAATGTTGAAAACAAAAGCTCCATTTATCCTACAAAGAAAATGAATATCGCGTTTGCACATATGTTACCGCGTACGATCTGGTGCGATAAAGTGGGAAATTTGTGTGTTCGATCAAGCGTGCCATTTCCGCTCGACATCTGTGAATGTACCCGTTCTCCCGAAAAAAAGTCCCTCATTCATGAAGACGCCCCACGTTTTATCAAAATAAAACTTGGGTGAAAATAAAACGCGCGTTCATTCGGAAAAAGGAAGGGATAAAACGAAACATTTGTTTTCAACTAAAGTGAAAACAAGGGTCGATTCTTTACGATCGCGTGTTCCTTCCTCCCTTTTTTTCGTGTCCCTAGCGTACGTAAAGCACGATAAAAACTGAAACCCGCACTTTAATCGCTAAATTTGAGACGCGGCGCAAAGTTTCCCGGCCGCTTTTCGTGGCCCCGCGCGGCCTTATCTTCTCGCGTGGGCGCGATGTGCCTTAAATCAACCGCGCAATTAAAAGTCTGCCGTCCAAGGGACGACGCCCCCCCCCCCCTGTCTCTCGTTTTATTTAAAGTTGCGGGAAGGGCCGCCGCGCGAGATTTCGCGGCTACAAAAATCATTCGCGAAAAGTTCCACGAGGCTCGGCCAGGCACGAAAACGTGCTGTTACTCCGTGCCATTCCGTGACCTTAGTAGTTTCTCTCTTTTGAATAGATCGCAGATCTCGGCGGAGCGCGGGAGCTCCGCGAGAAGGGTAAAAATCAGTCACGAGATTGAAAATAAACGAAACAATTAAGCCGGGGATTGACGAATTTTCCTTAAGGGGGCATATAGGGTAAGTTGGGGAAAGATGGGCCACTTTTTCGTAAATTGTTGCTGGTACTTACCAATTCAATATAAAAAATCTGAAAAAATCTCGATAACATTGTTTGATGGCCGTAGAACAATGATTTGATCAAAGTTTTTGATCATTGT
>JABFQM010001897.1:0-17889 GCA_022816865.1 Zelostemma sp. ZL-2020
ACGATTTCAAACTCTGCGGTACGAGAATTCCGAACCACTTCAACGGATTCAGCACATTCTCGTCGTTCTCTCGCGGTTTCAAGCTGATATCAAATCGCGGGCTAATGCTGGAATTTTCTTCAATCGGGATCGTTCGCAATTGAAACAGTGGCGAGACGTCCTTGCCGTGAATCGGTACTTGCATCATACCGATGTTTTCTTTCCCTCGGAGCACTCTTGTTTTCGCCAATTCTATATGACCATTTCGCAGCGACTGCTCCAGTTTTATGTTCGCAGAAACTCTCTCCTCCATCAGCTCCAAATTCCGTATCGCAAGGTCGTCCAATTTCTCCTGAACGTTTCCGATTTTTTCACTCATCCTTTAATCGACATGAAATACAAATAAAATCATCAATATCACAAGAACTTGTTTATATACAGTACAAAATTATCATTAAAAAATGCAGTCCAACTTTTCACAACATCGAGACAAAGTTCTTGAGTTTATAAATCAAAATGTAATTTCCATAATTATCCTGCGGAAATTGCGCGTAAAAAATCCGCGTAAGGACCTCGTACTTTTCGAGAAACGGTAAAATCTTCTCGGCCGCATTATCGAAAAGCACCAAATGACTGGGCGGATTTTTATTCGTCGCTCTGTAGCGATCGAGCCACGCCTCGGGCTCCGCAAAAAACCGACTCGTTTCGTCAATGTACTCTGGAGTATTGCTCAAATTGGGCTCGCAAGTCAAAAACCTCACGGAAACATTCACATGCAGATGACTGAACAAAGGTGTCGCGTGGCACGGCATCAAGAACAAAAACTGCGCCCGAGACGCGTCCTCAACACTCGACAATTCCCGGCGCAAAAATTGCATCGCATCCAACGAGCCTCTTTGGTGAACCATCGAAAAGTACAAAGCGGGTACTAAATTCCCGACGCAGAAAATCCCCAAAGCGATTCTGCGGAACTTTCTTGACATTGTGAAAGCCGAATCTACAGTCGAGACGATGTAAATGAACATGGGAAGGAGCGGCAGAACAAATCGGAATTCTTTATGCGACAATAAAGAATAAACCGCGATGGTCCAACAAATGACCACGCACAACACGGACTGTTTGTGGTATTGCTTCGAGTACTTGAAGACTCGCCAAAAAGCCGTCGGGAGCAAAAGATACTGAAGTCCCAGCAACACCGGAAGACCCGACGTCAGGTACCAGAAGAACGGCTCCGCTCCGTAGTTTTCCGAGACTTTATGGACCACGTTGACGCGCAGAAATTCCCAGGGCGTTATGACGAATCTTCCATAGTGATACGCGTCGACTGAAGTTGACAAGAAGAGACCCACGACACCTGAGAACGACAAGATTGTAAAATTGATTCCATCAGAGTAGTGACAATTTCGTTTGCAAATTACGTTTCAACTGTAGTCATAACATTGATGATAAAACTATGTATTATCTACGCTACAAAGTCAGTAAACTCTTCAATCGAACTGATAAATTGGAAGACACAACAAAAGAGAATTTCCACTTGGATTCGTAATGGTCAATTTTACAATCGTACCTATGGAAGCGTATTTCGCAGCCAGAACAAATTTCGATGCTTCGCTGGTGCAGAAATGGTACAGGCACAAAGGGAACCAAACAACAGCGGCAGTAGGTCTCATGGCGCACAAAAGCCCCACGATCCAGAGAAATTTCGTGCTCTGGAGTTGACCGTTCTTCCAGGGGAAGATGGACAAAGCTATCATGGTCAAAGCGGTTTCCACGGTGTTGATGAGAGTTCGAGTGGCACAGTAGTACCAGTACCAATTCATCCCGAGACTAACAATCGCTATTTTGTTCTTGTTCGTCCACAGGTAGAATTTGTACTCCGCGTAACTGCTCAGAATCGCTTGCAGAATTTTGGGAAACGTTATCAAGAATTCGGCGTAATCTAGATGGAGGAACTTCAGCGCTCCGAATACCCATGATATGAGAAGCGGGTAAATGTAACTGCGTAAGCCCGCGTGCCACTCCCAAGTGAGGTGACCGTAATCGAAAGTCATTTTGTGCGCCACCTCCAGGCTCTGCCAATATTCGTCAGGGACATGAGCGGTTTGGACGACGAACACGGAAAGCAATCTCCAGAGTAACAGGATCAGAAATGTCATGTTCCCTTGCGATTTTCATTAATTTTTATGATGTGATTTTTGGGCTTTCGTTCCTTTACCTATGTTTTCTTTGATTCCTGTGTGTCGATGTAAACAATTGAATTAAATTATGTTTACAAGTGAAAATACTTCGAAAGAAAAAAATTGGTTGATACGTTTCTCTTACTTTTTTCCTGTGATTCCTCTTGACGGAGAAAGTAAACTTTCGAGATGTTCGGAATATGTAGGTCGTGAATTCGATAATTACTCCTGTGACAGAAATTGATCCGAATTACGAGCTTGTCGAGGTGAGTTTGCGACGTAGAATCGTATAAAAATGAACGCACGTTGTCAATTTGCGCATGGAGGGTTTCAATTACCTTGTTATTCATGAATCACGTACTTTTATCGAAATATTTCCATGAATAGCACTTTTCCGATGGTAAACAACGATATAACCTCAAATTTTAATTTTCGTGGTCACGTGGTTCGAGCTGGCGCGAATTTGTGAATTCTCGCTTGGATACAACAAAAACTAAAATAACAACTACTATTTCTCTTATCGACTACTATCGTGATAAAAACATGATTCGCATGATAATGCAACAAGTTTTGATTAATTAAAATAAAACTTCGACATGACGTCTTATAACGTGACTTTAATCTTGAAAAAAAATTTTCTGGTGGGGACTACAAACGCGACAAGATAATTTACAAGCTATAAAATATGTGTAGAGTGAATTAAAACGCTGAAGCGCGTACACCAATCATTTTTGCAAAGCACGTCACCGATCGAAATGGCAACTTCAAAGGGAAAAATTGGCATTATCGGAAGGTAAATTTGAATTTGTTATCAAATCATCGGCATATTTATCTAATTCATTAAAAATTCAGCGGCCTAATTGGCCAAAGCTGGTCCATGCTTTTCGCGAGCGTCGGCTACGAAGTTTTCCTTTTCGACGTTGTTCCCGAGCAAATCGCCAAAGCACTGAAAGAAGTGCAGCAGCAATTGACCAAGCTCGAAAGCGAAGGAACTTTGCGTGGTACTTTATCAGCGAAACAGCAAGTGCGATTGATCAAAGGTCGTTTCAACTTTCGCAAAAATTTCTGCAACAATCGAAACTTGTTTCCACGAATTTGAATATTCCAGGCTGTTCCAGTCTGAAGGAATTGGCAGAAGGAGCTTTGCTGATTCAAGAGTGCGTGCCGGAAAACTTGCCCCTGAAAATCAAAGTTTACAGCGACCTGGACAAAGTCGTCGACAACAAAACCATTTTGTCCTCCTCGACCTCGACTTTTCGGCCATCGCTGATCAGCGAAAACCTCAAACATCGCGAGCAAATCATCGTTGCTCATCCAGTAAGTTTTCTGTAACAAGTACAAGATTAAAGTCTTGTTACGCAACATTTATCTTATGTAAACATTTGATTCGCATGCATTTATCTAGAAATGTTTATTTTTACGTCGCTGATATCGCTCGCATTTTTCTGCGAGAAAACACATTGTACTGCATTTTTTTCGAAGGTGAATCCTCCGTACTACGTTCCCCTCGTTGAAATCGTTCCTGCTCCATGGACTCGGCCGGAAATTCCTGTCAAAGTCAAAGCCATAATGACCGAAATTGGTCAAACTCCGGTTCTATTGTCTCGGGAAGTCGATGGATTTGCGCTCAACAGAATTCAGTAATTAAAAATCCGGTTCTTGTCGATTGATTTCGTCAATTCCGAGTACAAATTTTGCTATTTATTACTCCAGGTACGCAATTTTAAACGAAGCATGGCGTTTGGTCGCTGACGGTGTTTTGAGTGCCACGGACATCGATAAAGTCATGAGCGAAGGACTCGGAATGCGCTACGCTTTCCTCGGTCAATTTGAAGCAGCTCACCTCAACGCTGAAGGTGAAGTAGCAATTAAATCCGCGAATCTTAAAAACATTCTCGCTGGAAAACAAAATAATATGTAATTGCTTTTTTCAGGTTTCAAGAAATACTGTGAAACATATCACAAGAGCATTTATGACACGAGCATGACTTTCGGAGCAGTTCCGCATTTCGAAGGCGAGGTCAGAGAAAAAATTAGCCAAGAAATGAATGAACTCGTCCCATTGGATAAACTGCAAGAGCGACGTGCTTGGCGAGACATGGCTTTGACGAAATTATCTGTGCTCAAAAAAGAATTGAACAAGAAACAATGATTTCTACACGAACATTTTGTACAAGTACTACTAATAAAGCATTATTTGTGACGTAGAAATTGCATCATTTTTTATGAAAGGATGAAGGAAGAGAGTGAGAAATAAAAGAGTAGACTTTGGTATTATGTAAACGATACTTTTAATAATATAAAGAATAAATTTATCGTTTACCACCTACACGTGGTGCAGCTTTTTGCTGGAGTTTAGAAGCCTTTTGTTTTTGAACGGGTTTCACTTTTGGAGGCGCCGACGCTTTCTTTACAGCTTTGACGGCTTTCTTCTGTTCCTTAGCGGCTCTGAAATTCAAACATTACATTACTGTGAGTTCTTTTACAATGGATGATACCAAATATGAAATAAGGTATGGTTTTGTATGGACCCGCAAAGCCAGACAGTGTCATTTACTATTTTCAACAATTCTGGGTGAAGCGATCCTTTTCATTAATCTAAGACATTCTGAAATCTATCTCGTTGTGATGAATCGAGTTAGAGGAACAGATGTCTAAGTGGTTCCAATGAAAATTGTCATTAACATTAAACAATGAAGAAATGACATGTAAAGAAGTTATGAGAAGTTAAATACAAAGTCCGTAACATAAATCATACTTTATGGCTTGATCTCTCTGTGCCTTTCGGATCTCAGGTTTCATGTTACGCTTAGCCAGGATATCGGTCAAAGAAGCGCCCACAATAGCACGCTGGAATTTCTGCGTCCTCCTGGTTCTTTTTTTGGCTTGTTCTTCCTCCTGACCCTTCTTGTGCTTGCGCCTGAAAACATCAATATCATTAGCAATGATTATCAGTATAAACAATGTTGAATGTACAAATGAAACAGAAAATTAACTAATACGCTATTTCGTTCCAAAATTTACAATTGCAAGTAAACTTAAGTAAAAGCTCGAAAAAATGTCAAATTAAAATGACTTATACCTGTAGAGCACGGTCCATGTTACTTTCCTCGGATTCCGTTTCATCAAATGCGCAGCCTCACATTTCGAGTTGAGGAATGTGTACGACTGAAAAAAAGATCGAGGTTATGTTTGTTGTCAAATTCGAGACGCGCTACGAAGCATATGTTTATTATCGCAATTTAAGTTAAAAAAGTAGATTTTCGCAAGATAAAAGACACTGGGACCCACCTTTCCGTCGATTTTGACCATGGTCTTGCCATGGCCGGGATATATTTTATATCCGCTGTACGCGCAAAGACCGATCCTGAAAAGAAAAGCATAAATTAGTACCTTAATATTTCCCGCATCGCTCGGAGACCATTTCTCCTTGTTTTTCGTAGGATTGCATTGTTTCACGCGGATTCATTTTCGTCAACGCAAACGTTCACTTACTTCATTTTGGATCGGAAAGATTATTGTCGTTCCCCGAGGTGTAGACAAGAAAAAAATGGCCGATCCCGTGCACGCACGCGTTGGACGTTCTATGAACCCACCATTTTGAGAATGCTCGCTCGTAATTGGTCGCAAGTTGGACAAAAACATTACCGGGTTTTCATTGGCGCAGCGACGTTAATGCAACACACACGAGAATGTTTTTTTTTGTTTTGTGTGAGTGAAGTTTGTTTTGAGTTTCAAATGGACGAAGAAAATTGTTTTATCGAATTATCGACGAGACCAAGAACGACGCTTATTACGATAGGAAATATAACCGAAGAGTTAATTCGCAGGAAAAATCAATACGCGCGATGAAAGGAATCGGGAGAAAAAAATGATGACCCGGCAAAGGAAAAGTCCGTCGATTTCGTGACGATTTAGCATAGTTGATCGGAAAAACAGCACCCTGGAAGTTGTTATCGATGAGTATTTTAAGCCAAAGACAATACCTCGTGATAGTGTTGATGCAATATGTTTTGTTGCTCACGGACATTTCTATCAATTCCTTTTCGAGTTTCGTCAGACTTTACCCAGTAGATTTACTCGTTCTCTATGTGTAAGTGCAATAACTCGCTTTTTACGTAAAAACATATTTCCGTCCAACCCAGTGATATTTGTCATCGATTTTCCCTAAAATAATGCTCCGATTTCTTACAGGATTCAAGACTTTTGCCTCGTCGCTGCCCTCACGATTCTTCTCGTGAATTTCTTTTCGACGTACATTTTCCAGGTGAAATTCGATGCATTTTATGTTGAGATGGTTCGTTATAGTACACTTTTTATCATGCAGGCTGGACTGATTCAATTGCTGTACTCGAGGTTTCGTATGACGCTGATACTTTGCATCACTTACGTTTTTTTGAGTATCAGTCTTCATTCTTGGCACATGACGATGGCCTGGTCCCAGCCGCTTGGTGATTTTTGGACAAAAGGCTTCCACATCTACTATTCCATTCATAAAGCCGGTATTGATAATTAAAAAATACAATTTTTAAGGAATATCGGTGGCTTAAGAAGTTACTAATGTTTCTGAATAGTTGCAGTTCTGTACTACTACTTCTACAAACGAGCCTCTCTCAGGATCGGAGACCCCAGGTTTTACGAATCGTCGATGTGGATGCCGAAACAGTCAACTTTCATACAAGAATGATAAGAGCATAAGAAAATTGTACCGAATGTCAAGTATCTAGTCATATTCTATGTCTATTTTATACTACAAAAATGTTGGCTTTAAATTTGTAATTTAATGAAACAAGACTGAAATTGGTTTCATATCACTATTGTAAGCAATGTAGGAAATGCATAAACTTGAGGTGAATATGCAGTTAGGAAAGTGAATTTAAAGACTGAAAGAATATTCACATTTTTCTTTATTCAAAATATACTATCAAAGTCACTTACAAAAAACTGGCAATCATGGGCATATTTAAGTACTGTACACGTCGATTATATGCAAACATATAAAATATCTATGAGGATTTACACGTGCAAGTATGATAGATTTTACAAGAAAAAGACAAACAAGCTCGTCATGTTTGCTCGTTTTGTACCACCCTTAAACATTTTCCACATTTTTGTACGATTTTGAGCAAAAACAAAACGTCCCTAATAATCTCGCATTAGAATTTGTCCAAGTTTTCACAACTTTCACGGGAAGCAAATAAAAATAAGTTCATAATTAATCGCTCAATTAATTTTGCTACAACTGTCCTTGCTACAAAATTTTACAGTTTTACCGCTTAATACAAAGTCTTATAAATGCAATACTTATTGTAATCAAATATACAATGCGGTAAAAAAAATAACCGCGAAATACAATGTCTCAGCAACTTCTGATTGCACTGCTTGGTCAACATACAAAATCTACACGTCGAGGTCCGGAAAACCGTTATTATTTGCATTGAGGAACAGCAATTTGTCCACAACATGTAGAGGCAAATTCGCTCGTTTCGCGTCATACGCAAACTGTCCGTCCGCGGACATTCTGTGAGGAGGAGTGCAGCTCACGGGTACACAGTTGTACTTGCGAACAAGTTTACCCAGATTCGGACATTTCACCGAGATTTTCGTCCACCATTGCAACGGGCAAGAATCCAAATTGGCCATTGGTTCCGCCTGGTACTGACTCAATTCCAAATTCGCTTTTTCTTCCGCCGGGATCTTACTTTTCGTGTTATACATGTCGCCCAGCAATAACTCCATACCTGAAAAAAAAAAAAATTCGTCAGTCATGCAATTTAAAAACGATCTTAGGTTTTCCAAAATTCAAAGTCACCCGATCGCTTTCTTTTCAACGCTGGTTCTTCCTCGTTCTTTTCCTTGCTTTCGATGACTTCATTTTGAATACGTTTCGACAGTATTTTCTTGACCGATGTTATAATGTCCTTTTTGTCTTCCTCCGAAGTATGTGGAAACTGTTTAAACCTAGAAATTGAGATTCAGACGTTAAAAACGAAATTCTAGTTTCAGAGTTCATCTCCAGTTTTTTATTGCTACCTTGGATCCAGAGTAGTCGTGATTTGCAACAAGATCATAACATTAGGGTCCGAATAACAGTCGCTGAGCATGGTGGACAAGGATTCTTTGAGCGTGATCGTCGTTTGACTGTCCGATTCTTTGGTTTTCAGGTGCGAAGAAACCAGCTGCCACAGCAGTGGCCTCACCAGGGAAACAAGGGGTATCTTCTCCTCGCTGAGCGTCACCAGCGTGACTTTGAAGGGCTCGAGAACATTAATTACGTCTTCCAAAATGCTCCATTCGTCAGTACTTAATTCCAGATACTCTTGATCAGCGTCGCTCATGTTTTCAAAGATCGATGGTAGAATATTTCTCCTAAAAAGAATTTGTTCTAGCATGTTGTACGTCGACGTCCAAACCGGGGGATAATCCATGATCAAAGGACTTTGTTCAATCTATAAAACAAAAAAGTTCAAGTATCTATTCATCAGCGTTTTTCCAAACAGATTTGTCATGCCATCGGTACCTCGAACATTTGCTCTTGCAGCACGAGAGACTCGGAAATTTCCGGACTGCTGGCTATCGTTCCAATCATGTTTCTGCACTTTGAAATCACCGTATCGATTTCCGGAATGTCGAAGCAAACCTGCGCGCATGTTTTCAAGGTCTGCAAAAAGCAAGGAACAGCGGTCAATCCTCGTCCGCTCAAAGCCGAGAAAATTTCCGCGCGCTGAGACGCGACGACAACAGCGGTTATTCTTTCAACGTCGATGCTCCACTGGAGCAAAACGCGGTCCAAGGCCGAGGACCACTGAGCTTCTTTCCACTGCGCCGGAGCGTGCAAAGTGCTCAAAACTTTGCTCTCCAAAACGGCGTCGTCTGGCTGCTGATAGAAAATGGAAAACGTAACGAAAGATTGGCCGCAGTTCGATTTCCATTCTTCCATGGTCAAACCGACGTCCCTGGTTACGCACGCCAAAGTACCAGCGAGCTCTCGGCGAACGGAGTCGTAAATTTGGGGCAGGATTTCGCTCTCCATTTTAGTCTTGTCGGGGAACTCAACCACTGATCTCAAATTCGCTATCAGCGAGTGAAAACCTGTGAAATAAATGGAAATTTCAATCATCTGCTTTCAGGCTCACGTCGAATTTGTAGTACCTTGACCCTCCACAATATCAGCAAGGTGAAGATCCGCGATTAGCAAATTAGCGAATAGATTCGACATCGTTTTACTATCCATGTTAGCATTGTGAACTTCGTTCGTTTCCGGGACTATGAAATCATAGCTCTGCGAACCGGAATTGCTGGCGTTGGCTTCCTCTGGTTTCCGAACAAAAAATTGCATGAATGAATTGAACCTGGAGCATAATTAATGCAAACTGTAGCTACGGGCGTAGAAAAGTACCTTTGATCACCACTTTTACGGGGCTTTCGAACTTGATTTGCTGAATTTGTTCCTGCAAACCTTCTTCTTCGATCCCTGAAACGTCGATTTGAATGACTCCGTTGGAACTGGTGGCATACAAATATTGGGACGGCGCTATTGTTTGTTTCAGAATTCTTTTCTGAGCGCGTTTCTCTTTGGACTCTTGCGAAATGAATGGTCGTTTCGGCGGAGTCGTCGCCTCGAGTGCTCCGAGTTCTTGACTGTGCTTGTTTTGCAAGTGCATTCTGAGGTTGCTGGTGTTTCTGTTGTACGCGATTTGTGTCTTGCACAGTAAACACACGATTTTCTGTCTCGTAATGATACTGCCGTCGGATCTTGCAGGGAAACCATAATATTTCCAGTATATGCTTCTCATCGACGTCGGAACTACGAGTTTACAAGATTGCGTAACCGAGTTTTCCACTACTTTCAAATTATAGGACGATTCCTCCTTGGAATCCGGGCCGTGTATATTGTTCGACATAATAATTGGTTTTTTATCCATTTTGTGAAAGTTTGAATCACCTGAAAAAAGAAAAATTTTATTTTTCGGAAATTTCTCGCGTTTACATTGTATACGAATTTTCGATTTGTAAACATGTGATTAAATGTTTGAAAAGTCGAACGATTACTTGGTTATGTTGTTTTACGGGAAAATCAGCTGTTCATCTCTTTCGAATAAATACGATTAATTCATCGTTGATACGAATTTACCGCTGAAATCATCGTCATCCGTCAATCCAACAACGATATTGCTTGTCGAATTTCGGTATTTTAAAGTATCGAACTCGTTTGCTCAAGAACGATCGACTACTTTGGATTATGAACGAACTAATGCCAATGCGGCGTTATCGACTTTTCGACGCTTCCCAATAAAAGGCGATCCACAAGTTGATTTTTCGTTTGAAAAAGACCGTTTGGTGATTCCATTGGAGCATTTTCAGCTCGCCCGGATTAATCTTCACAATCTCAATTATCAATACATCGAAACAAATCGCTTCTCATACTTTATTTTTCGAATTTCCCGCTACTATATCGAATTATAGATTCAAATGAAAAAAACGTCAACTGCAAAATAGTAAATTAATGTATTTATTAATTTATAAAATACCTCTGTACACATATATACAAATTTGCAAAACATTTAGGTACGATCTTAAAAGTTACAAGTTTTATAAAACAAATTCATAGCTTACTCATAATTTGAACTTGTTTCAATACGAAAAATGTGGTGATGATCTTTATAAACTGTACAAAATATTATCGTAGTTTATTTATATAATAATTTATATAATAATCATAAGAAATTTATAAGCTTCTGTTTCTATAAAAAAATGACAAAACTCTCAATTTTATGATTTGGATTCTGTAACTGATTTTTATGCATTGTGATTACCATGCAAAAACAGTAACTTATCCACTATGTTTGCCGGCATATGGGCTCGCTTTGAGTCATAAAGAATTTGCGCTTCCGCTGAAAGTCTTGTCGATGGAGCGCAACATGCAGGAACACAGTGGTACTTTCTAGCCAGTTTTCCCATATTTGGACACTTTGCTGCAATTTTGGCCCACCACTGCAGAGGACAGTAATCCAACGGAGCTGTTGGTTCCGACTGATACTGCACGAGCTCCAAATTCGCCTTTTCTTCAGCCGGCATGTTACTTTTTGTCGAGCAAACGTTACCTAACAATAACTCCATTCCTGCAAAATATTTTCACCATTATACATGAATCCCAAAATGAAACATTTCACTAGTAAAATTCAAGATGAGTACCGGATAATCGAAGTTTTTTATTCGGCGATTCAGTTAGGTTCTTCGATTTCTTGTCTGAATTATCTTTGCTTATTAAAGTCGTCAACATTTCTTTCAATGAGGCTGAAACTTGACTCCTGTCTTCTTCGCTGGGATGAGGAAACTGCTTAAACCTGGAAAAAGAACAGCATACATTCAATTCCAAATGCGAAAAAATTGTTCAGTATCTTTCGTTTTCCAAAAAGCAAATTTTACCTCGGATCCAGCGTAGTCGAAATCTGCAAAAAAAGCGTAACGTTGGCATCGATGTATCGATCGCACAGCATCTCAGACAGCGATTCTTTTAATTCGTGGGCCATGTCGCTATCCGTGTCTTTGATTTTCAAATGCGACGACACCAGCTGCCACAACAAAGGCTTCAAAAGAGAAATAAGGGGAATTTTTTCTTCGCCGAGTGTCATGATCGTGACTTTGAAGGGCTCGAGGACGTTGACCAAATCCTCCAAAATTTTCCACTGGTCCGCAGTAAGTTCAAAGTATTCTCTATCAATATTTTCCATACTGTCGAAAATTGAGTCCAGCAAGTTTCGCCTTTTAAACATTTCCTCCAACATGTTATACGTCGAAGTCCAAACCGCAGGATAATCCAAAAGTAGTGGATTTTCCTCCATCTGCAAAACAACAAACTATTTATTCTAAAAATTGCACAGGTTCAAAGTGTAAATTAGAAACAGCTTGAAAAGTCTGTAAATATACCTCGAGCATTTGCTCCTGCAGCGCGAGTGCTTCGGAAGCCGTAGAGCTAGCTGCGATCGCGCCAATTATAGCTCTGCATTTGGAAATAACGCTCGCGACTTCCGGGATTTCGAAACAGGTGCGAGCGCATGTCTGCAGGGTGTGAAGCAGGCAAGGGACAATGGTCAATCCCCGACTGGTCAGAGCAGAGTAGAGTTCCATCCTCGAGCTCGAAACTATTACCGCCGTTATTTTCTCAATCTTCAAGTTCCACTGGTTCAAGACAGAATCCACTAACACTGCCCACTGACTTTCATCCCAGTCCAAGGGTGCATTTAAAGTGTTCAAAACTTTGTTCTCCAACGTCGCCTCTTCTGGATTTTGGTAGTAAATAGATATCGTGACGAATGTGTCCTCGGATTGCGATTTCCACTCCTCTATCGCCAAACCCACTTCTCCAACAATGCAGGACAAATGGGATGTGACATTTTCTCGGAACGAGTCGTAGAGTTTGGGTATTATTTCGCCTTCCAGTTTGCTCTTGCTGGGGATTTCAACAGGAGATCTCAAAGTAGCCACGAGTCTCTGAAAACCTAAAGTCAGGACATTATTACAAGTGTAATGAAAATGAGAGTTGAGAGATCAAGTTTGGGGCGATTTTGCACCTCGACCCTCGACTATTTCCGGCAGCTGAAGATCCATTATCAAAAATTCGGCGATGACGTCGGAGACTGTTTTGCTGTCGATGGTTGTGTGTTGTGTTTCGTTGGTTTCCGACATCAGGTAAGCCACATTTTGACTGCTGCTGGGAGTGCTGTTAGTTCCCCCTGTTGAAAAAAAAGCAAATTAATCATGGTTCATTATAGAATGTTTTGAAATTAATTAAACAATCTTCACCTTTTATCATTACTCTCACTGGCTGGTTCAAATTAATGTCGTTCTCTATTCCCGACAAATTTACGTTTGGATCAGTGATAAACTGAATGTCTCCGTCAATATGAACCGTCCCATCGCTATTTGTCGCGTACAAATGCTGGGAGTTATTTAGCCCTGCTTTGAGCAATCGTTTTTGAGCTCTTTTCTCTTTGGCCTCTTGCGACAACACCGGCCTTTTCGGAGGAGTCAACGCTTCCAATTCTAATAAGTCATCATTGTGTTTATTTTGCAAATGCATTCTTAGATTGCTCGTATTTCGATTGTAAGCAATCTGAGTCTTGCACAGCAAGCACACAATCTTTACTTTTGTCAAAATTTCTCCATCCTCGGTTGCTGGGAAACCAAAAAATTTCCAGTAAATGCTTCTCATCGACATCGGGACCACCAGCTTTTTGTATGCAAAGGGGCTCTTTCCCTGTATTTTTGTTAGGACCGTTTGCAACCCGTCTATTTTCGAGTCGATCCCGCGAAGAACAGCGGGATCGGCCGAAATTACTATCGATTTGTTCTCCATGTCCGCTCGTTTTCGTGCCACGTGTGTACACAATTGTTAATTCATCACTTCTCTCGTCAGCTAGATCCTAAAAAAAAATATTAATGAGAATTTTGTTCATTTTCAAATAATGTTTTTACATTTTTAAGAACAATTAATTCATTTTCCAAGTAAAATTAACATTCGTACAAATCAAAACAATGAATATTGTTGTTTTTTCGTAAAAAAAACACCAACTTATAGCGAATATCGGAATAAAAATTTTTTGTTCATCAAAGAATAAACGATACTATCGAAAGATACGAAAAATTCAGAATGAATTTCAATGTTTAGGGCATCAAAATGGACGATTCACGTGGTTATGTGATATTGTACGAAATCAAGCGTTTTATCTTCCATGCCGTTCTAATTAGAGGCACAATTTCAGCATTGTTGATATGCATTATAAAAACAAATTTACCGCGTGGATCGCTTCGATCGGTATATCTCCTCAAACGATTGATTGACGAATATTTTCAGGTATCGAAGTTCAATTTCTCGTTTGCGAATGAACGATGTTGCTGCTATCGACCGGAGCTTGGCTTGGCTTGGTGACGTCGCTGTTGGATATCGACTCGTTCGTTGTTTCATTAAAGGCCCGCTCACAGTTGCAATAACTCGACGACCAGTTTCTCGATCGCGATTCGCTGTTTCTAATCAAAGCTATATCATGAATGGCTCATCCCATACTATGCCAAATCGATAAAAAGCGCTAAATTCTAACCCAATTCGACACCCCAGCAGAAAAATGAATAACTCTTTTTATTGTTCGACATTGATTCTTAATAGATTATATTTTTCAAGTTATTACTTTGCTATTTAACGGTCGAATAACAAAACTTAATGTTTTGTGTAAATTAAAACCAACAATTGAAATTATTGTTGTAATTTCCTCCCGAAAATGATGCAAATGCGAAAGATTAAGTTATCTGTTTAATTGGTAATTACGATTGTGTTCTTTAAACGAAAACAACAATTTTCTTTGTTCCGTTTCCGGCCTTTCGACAAGTTTGAAGTTCCGCTGTTTCGCTGTTTCGGTCATGGCAAATAAAACGTGATGGAACGAAGAAACTGAAATGCCATAATCACTGTTTTACTTATAATTTGAAAAAACAGCTTATTTTGCAGTTTTGACAGCTACTCGAAGTATCGGAACTATCCTCTCGAAAAGGTGCGTCTCGAAATTACATTCAACGACGAATCGTTTCTTTCGGGTCGTGGGAAATCGATTGTTAGTGTTCGCTCATTAACCTCGACCCGAAACTCACCCTTTTCTGACAATTGTCTTATTTTTACTCCCAATTTTGGTTAGTTCGCGGAAACGAAGCAAACGAGTTTTGTCTTTCGCGGATTCCGAGTTTGAATTCAGCTTTTAATCGAATCAAAAATTGCTTAGTACGCAATAACGCACAAAAATAAACACATTAAACAATGTATAGTTGCAAAATTTGGTATTCGTGATTTCGATCGTATTTTCAAGTTCTTAAATTGTTTCTCGACTTTTTTTTAGCGAATTCGTGTAGTTGAGCGTGTAAATTATTATTTTATTGATTACGCTTTTTACATGCTATAAAATCAGCTAAGCTGATCACACAATTATTCTATACTTAATATGTAAAAAGGTCAAAATAATCGATAACTTGATAACAAATTATTAATTTCCACAGCTTTCCCTGAAAATGGATGCGACCATTTCATAAGCAGCGAAACATAACTAAACTACAAGAAATTGATCAAGCAACCGCTTTCGATGGAATCAAGTCCACCATCCAATCACCAAATTCTGCAATAAAGGATTTGCAATCGATGCACGAGAATTGCCGTCAATGACAAAGCATACTGCAACTATAAATAAAAACTCAATCACGATGAAGACTGCATGATCGTCAAAGCTGTGGCAACGAAAGAAAAACAGCCTGCTTCGCAGAGCAATCGCAGTCTTTCGTATTATGAAAAAGTCGAGCAAGTATCGACCAGGCGTAACTAATATATCGTCCTTTAGTTCCGAACAGAAATCAGGAACCCGGGACAATGTAAGCAGTGTCTTCATGAAGGAGCAAGACATTCCCGAGTACCTGGAAGGCTGCGGATTGAGCACTTGTTCGGGCAGCAGCGAGATGCCGGAGCCGGCGGAGGCTCCGAAGGAGCCGCCGAAAGACAAAAAGCTGTCGAGCGCTTCGATCAGTGGCAGTGAAACAAAAAAGACCGTGACGGTAAAGCACCCGGAGTCCAAGAAGCCGCGACCAACGGTGAAAAAAATGAAGCCGATTCAGGCGGACTTGGACGTAGCGAAAGAGTTCGTGAGGTGCAGGGACGAGTGCGTGTCGAGGCTTGATCTCAGCAAGTCCAGCATCACGAATTTGCCGAGCACCGTTCGTGACCTGACGCACCTCGCCGAATTTTATCTCTATGGGAACAAACTAGCGACTTTGCCGCCAGAGATAGGCTGCTTGACGAATCTTCGAACCCTGGCCTTGAGCGAAAACTCACTGACAAGCCTGCCGGACACGCTGGAGAACCTTAAATGCCTGACGGTTTTGGACCTGAGGCACAACAAGCTCAACGAAATCCCGAACGTCGTTTACAAGCTGACTTCGCTCACGACGCTGTTCCTGCGATTCAATCGCGTGCGCTACGTCAGCGAGAGCATCAGCAACTTGACTAATTTGACGATGCTTAGTCTACGGGAGAACAAGATTAAAGAGCTCCCCGCTGGAATTGGAAAACTCATAAATTTAATCACCTTTGACGTGTCGCATAATCACCTGGAGCATTTGCCGGAAGAGATTGGGAATTGCACTCAACTTTCGACCCTCGATCTGCAGCATAACGAGCTTCTCGATATTCCGGACATGATCGGAAATCTCGTGTCGGTTACGAGACTCGGATTAAGGTATAAACGAATTCCGACGATGTAATGATTTTCGATTCTTTACTCATAATTAATTTTGCTCCAGGTACAATCGGTTGACGAGCATACCGAAATCATTGGCGAAATGCAAGCTCATGGACGAGTTCAGCGTCGAGGGCAATCAAGTGTCGCAACTCCCCGACGGTCTTTTATCCAGTCTTTCAAATCTCAACACAATAACGTTGTCCAGAAACTGCTTTACCGCGTATCCTTCCGGTGGCCCATCGCAATTCACCAACGTGTACTCTTTGAACCTCGAGCACAACCAGATCGACAAAATACCATACGGCATTTTCTCGAGGGCTAAAAACCTGACGAAACTCAACATGAAGGAGAACCAGTTGACGTCGTTGCCCTTCGACATTGGCACCTGGGCCAACATGGTCGAGCTGAACCTCGGCACGAATCAACTCACCAAAATACCCGACGACATTCAGTACCTGCAGAACCTCGAGATTCTCATTCTGTCGAATAATCTGCTGAAAAGCATCCCCGCCAGCATCGCGAATCTCAGCAAACTTCGGGTTTTCGACCTCGAGGAGAATAGAATCGGTGGGTTGGAGAAATGTACTTTGTTATTGATTTACAGTTTCGATGTCTAATCCTGTTACTTTTCCTCGCCAGAATCTCTTCCCAGCGAAATTGGATTCCTGCGGGACTTGCAGAAATTGGTACTCCAGTCGAACCAAGTGACCTCGCTCCCGAGGGCGATCGGACACCTCACAAATCTGACGCATCTCAGCGTGGGCGAGAACAACCTGAACTATTTGCCCGAAGAAATCGGGACTTTGGAGAATCTGGATTGTCTTTACGTGAACGACAACTCGAATTTGCACAATCTGCCTTTCGAATTGGCTCTTTGCACAAACCTCAGTATTATGTCGATTGAGAATTGCCCGCTCTCGCAAATCCCTAAGGAGATCGTGGATGGTGGGCCGTCACTGGTCATACAATTCCTCAAGATGCAGGGACCTTATCGGTCCATGTAGGGAATTGCGCGGTAATTCACAGGGGATTGTTACTCTGTTGAACGTGCAAACAGATCATTGGAAACGACATCGCGACCTGCGCTACGTACTGATTCTTTTCTTTAAATGCGAATGAAGCCTTTGTCATTTGTTGGTCTTGTAACGTTTCGGGCTTCTTAGACGATGCGTTTTTATTTAGAATGAATTCGCTTCTTTTTATGTTAAAACGTTTTATTGAATGAGAAATCTAGTCTGGAGTTTCTTTTTTTTGAAATGTATACTGTTTTTTTGATGAAATGGAATGTTCTTCAGACTAGATTTAAAGAACAAAATATGTTATCGACGAAAAGAAAAGGAGGAGTTTCAAACGCGTGTTTGAATATCGTTCCTGTATGTTAAAGAGTAAAGTCATTGTAACTCGGTCAAAATACTGACTAGTATATTGAATACTTGAAGTTGTGAATTTGTATGTCGCTT
>JABFQM010001898.1:0-17884 GCA_022816865.1 Zelostemma sp. ZL-2020
AACTAAACTTTAAGGATAAGGACACGTTTATTTACTCGAAATAAATGGCGGCTCGCAGGCCGAATAAAAAGTTCATCCACGCAAAACTGCAACTAGATCTCTCACACGCGACTCGCAGCTTGCTGCCTCAGTTAGTCACTTGAACCGTACACTTACGCCCGCAGCTAGCTGCCGATCTTACTTTCTTTCCCTTTTGATCTTGCTTAGCCTTACACGTCTGGCCTCGCGCGATCGTCTGATAAGAATGACGCTCGGACGCCTCCGACGTGTTCGATCATGCTCGCCGCGTTCGATCGTCTTTTATTCTAAATCGCACACATACACACACACACACACGCTTCTCCTTTCTCATCCACACTACACACTCACACGCTCTCTTTCTCTCGGTCTTGCACACACTAAAATAAAATCTTTAACACATGAAACTGAGGATTGAATTTTTCGTAGCATGTGTGGTGTTTGACCCCGCTGCTGCGCGTATGGAAGATCACATTCGCGATTTTCCGAGAGTATTTGGTGACGTATCTACAGGCTGTGGTGCGTCCTCTGATAGAAACCATCGGCTACATTTTCTACAACATTCGAGTGATGAGCCAAAAACTGCCCGATGGCAACGAACGCCGGGAGGAAATCGACACCGTGTGAACGTCGCCGATTAAAAAAATTGCTTCGCGTCCGTTTCAAGACTCGTTTTGTACATCCTTTCTTAAAAATTTTGTCATTTGATTTTTGTAATGACATTTTTCTCGGGAACACGAGCGAAAGATTGATTAACCGTTAAATTTTGTAATTGCGGACAATAAAGCTGATTGTTTTAGCGATGCTTTTTACATTTATACGAAACGTTTCGATGTTACGACGGTTTTACAGTTTTCATAGCTCACGATTTTTTATTGTTCGCGATGATTACAGCTGCTCCAAATCTTGCTCTATGTAGTGAACGTTTATATGACACTCAATTTAGACTCGTTAGAATAGTCGTGTATTCAACTTTCAATAGTGAGTGTGATCGAATAGCAAATTTTACGAATCTATCGAATTTACAAAGTTGCAACCAAAAAGCGTTAACTCGTGTAGTTTGAAGAATATTGATCATTCCGCAAGCATTTTTTTACGAACTGAAAAAAAGACGTGGAGAATTCTGTAAAATATTCACTGTCTAAATTCTTCAGAATGAAATTTCACTCCGGAAAGAGTGAGAATATTGCAACTTGAATTGAAGTGAGCTCACATTCGAAAACTGAAATCTCATTCATTTCAAGGAATGCAATTTTTACTTCAACGAGTAATTTTTTTATTGCGATATTAAATCGAGATATACAATTGCACATTTATGTACTTTGATCGGAAATATCACTTGTGTGTTCAATTTGAAGTCCATTTTCAGACTGAAAATGTATTCATCCAGACGCCATTTTATTTATACACGTTTATCGTTACATGAGAAATTTTGAATGATGCAAAAATATCGACGAAGTTTTTGAAAATTGTATAATGTTGAGATAGATGTAATATTATAGATGTTATATACCATGTTTATTATATATTACACATAGACAATATCAGTCTGATTAATCAGTTTGTAATGTTGGAAAACAAATCGTTTCGTCAGACACCCATAGATTTATAAAACATTTTGCTGGTTAATCTTTTTTGTTGGAGAAAGATAACGCGATAAAAATGATTTCGTTTTTTCTTGTTCTCGCGAAGCGAGCCGGTGAATAGAAAATTAACTGGGTAAAATATAAATGAATCATAATATGATTAAAGGATTATTCTTCCACCCTTCCCGATTATCATCTCAAAATTAGTTTTTACAATTATTTCAAAATAATTACAATGTAAATGTACAATTTGGAATTTTCAATGTGAAATTGTAAAATTTACAGAACATTGTGAGTTTATAATGAAAATTTGCAGTGTAGAATATACAATGTCAAATTTACAAAGTAAATTGTACGAATTCAGATTAGGATATTGAATTTTACAATGTTGATATACAATTTGCAATTTACAATGTAAATTTACAATTTAGAAATTACAATGTAAATTTACAATGAGGAATTCGCAATGTAAAATTGTAAAATTTACAGTACAATGTTAATTTGAAAAGTTACATTTACTATGTAAATTTTAAAACTCGAATTTGCAATGTAAATTGTACAAATTCAGACGACGATATGGAATTTTACAAGGTAAGTTTACATCGTGAGTTCACGATGGAAATTTGTGATGCAAAATTTACAATCAGAATATACAATGTGAAATTGCAAAATTTGCAACATCAAATTTACAATGTAAATTGTACGAATTCAGACTACGATATTAAATTTAACAATGTTAATATACAATTTGCAATTTACAATGTAAATTTACAATTTAGAAATTACAATGTAAATTTGCAATTAGGAATTTGCAATGTAAAATTGTCAAATTTACAGTACAATGTAAATTTGCATCTGAATCCGCGAAGTCAAATTTACAATGTAAATTTGAAAAGTTAAATTCACTATGTACATTTTGAAACTCAAATTTGCAATGTAAATTGTACAAATTCAGACGACAATATTGAATTTTACAAGGTAAATTTACAATTTGGAATTTTTTATGTGAAATTGTCAAATTTACAGCACACTGTAAATTCACAATGTCGAATTTACAAAGTAAAATAAAATTGTGTAACTTGCAACAGCTCGTCTTATTCGAAAATCACAAACAGAGCATTGTTTAATAAATAATCGATTCGTTTCGTGCATTTTTAGAATCCACTCGAGTGGAATTATTGCTTAAATAATTTTTTTAACGATCGAAATAATGTAACGATTGAAAATTCTAATCAATTTTATAAAAGACATGAAAAACATAATTTTTAGTTCAACCAATCAAGTAATTTCGTTGAACTTCAATGAAAATACCCGCAGAAAACGTCGAATTAAAAATAAAGCAAATTGGGTAAAAGTAAAAGTGACCCAATCCCCCGATTTTTTCGTTCCTGCAGTTTAGATTAAATGCCAACATGTACTTAGTGAACCCACGCGAAACAGTCAAACCAGATTGCGAGCCAAACCAGATTTTTAATGCAATAAACAAATTTCTCGAATCTAACGAACGCTATTTGAATATTTTTAAAAAATGTATCGTTCCCGCGAAGCAACACGTAAGAAGGTAAAGGGATTGGCAAGAAAGAAATTGGCTTTATCATGATTAAACATTTTGTTCCCGAAAATATAATATTTTACTTATTCATTTGTTAATAATGTTGATAATCAATTTGTGAATTAAAACATTTGAGAAAAACCAGAAAACTGGAAACATTTTTTTTAAATACGTGAATGGTAAGGTAGATCTCTCTATGTATGGAAAAGTAAACGAGTATCGGCTAATTTTTACTTTATCGACGCTTCGCTTTGTTCGGGCTTAACCAATCACGTGCTCGCTTCCCCTCTCCCACTGACTCAGCCCGAGCCACCCGAGCCGGCGTCCGGTTTCTGAGTGATTTCCTTGGTCTTTTGCTAACTGTACGTGACTGCCTGCGTCTCTGGGTCTGTCGGCTCTCAACGTTCTGAAGATTCTAGAAGCATCCAGAAGCGCGTCGCGTCACGAAGTGTTGGGAAATTCGCGTCTCTTGGTAAGACTCAATTATGAATAATCTAATTTTCAACTGTTGAAACATAAATGCATTGTTATTATTATACCATATTGTTCAATATGGTAACATCCGGTCACACGCATACAGCTCGTGTTAGTATGCAGTCGTACGAAATAATTTCGTTAATTAAATCGAAGAAATCAAGTATTTTTCTGGTAAATGAATAATGAGATTTTTCGCACTTGCCGATTTGGGAGAATTGAGGAAAAAATTTGAGTTTTTAACAATGCGGCGTGCATGCGACACATGCACGCGGCTTGGGCGTGGCAACGTGTATATGTGAGGTTATGCGACGTAATTTCGTAAAATAAATCGGAGTAACTTATCTTTCCTTCAGAAAATGTAAACGAATCTTTTTTTTAAATTATTTCTAATCGAGTTTTTCTACTTTTCGAAGTTATATACACATTTAAAATCGATTAATCACTAACTCGAATCGAATCATCAGAATGTCAAAAAAGTTCGTAATATTTCCAAAATAGAAACAAAATTTAGTAACTTTTCTGTTATAAAATCTATCTGTACTAATAAAAAGCCTAATTTTAGGGATGAAAGCAGCCAAGATGAGGGCAGTCCTCGAGATGCTTGCGAATTCCTCAGGGAAGGAAGTGAAGAAAAAAAGACGAAATCGGTGCCTGAAATTGGCAGTCGTTGGCGTCGAATTTGGCGATGAAAAAACATCGTCAGAATTCATGTTCATGACGACTACCTATTAAGCTTCTTCGAGGATGCAAGATGGTTAGTTGAAAAAACCTTACTTTTTTTAATCACAAAAGTTAATATAAATTTCTGATAAATTTGTTAATTAATTGTTTCATTTTAGTTGTACTGTTTCGAAAAAGGAGGCTGTGGAATGGACGAAGGAGTTAATGGCTAAACTCGAGAACAGCGCTTCAAAGGTTCCCTTGGAAAAAGCCTTGCTCTTTTTTGAAGAAAAGCAAACTTCTTCCGCAGTGGGATAAAGATGCGCTTTGTGGGAACATCGTTTCCAGCAGAAGCTATTACGACGCAGAGCTTCATTATGATGTACTCTCGCTTACTGTTAGTAACTTTATATCGAAAACGTGATTTATTTGTATTCACTTTTTTAATTTAAAGAACACAGTAATTGTTTTTGGGAAATGAAAAATGGTTTACTGGATTTATGTTTTTTTACAGTAAACTCTTGCTCATTTTAAGTCACTTGAAATCGAGAATTAGTTGTATTTTTAGTCATTTTTTCAATTTAAAGAATTGAGTGATTGTTTTTTTGAAACGACTAGATTTTCATTTGATCGCAGTAAATTTTCGGTTATTTTGAGTTACTTCGTATTCGATTCTTTGGGTATTTCAAGTCATTTTTCTGTTTATTTTATTGGTTTTGTGAAATGTACTGTACTTTTGTTTAATTACTCTGGTTTACGGTGAACTCTCGTTTATTTAAAGTCACTTTATGTTGAACTGTTGAGACATTTCCTGTCAATTTTTTTGTTTCTTGATTGATTTTGCAAAATTTTCTGTTATAACTTGAGTTTGAGGTAAACTTTTGCTTATTTAAAGTCATTTTGTCTTGAACTTTTCGGGTTTCTCAAGTTGTTTTTTCTTTTTGATTAGTTCTATAAAATTGCTTTTCTTCTCTTTTCTTTTACTCGATAAGTAATGATTTTTGTATTTACAGGAAAACATGACAAGGAAGGATTCTTGTGTACGGTCATTGCACGTTCAAGCAGTGTCAAGGACGCAAAGAAGCCAATGTTCTATATCCGAATTCTTCGTTTACAAATTCGGTAACGAGGGGATGTATTCTTCAAGCGATGAAGAACTGCCTTTGATCATTTAAAGATTAAATGTTCTTGATCATCGGAGAAAAAATTACTTAAACTGTAATTGCATCATGAATGGTAAATATTTTTCCCAGTGAATTTCCTCTAAATGTTCAATTTATTTGTTATAAAAATATAAGAAAAATGTTGGTTGAAAGATTTAATGCTGATAAAAGATCTTATGTTTTCAGAATTTATAAATTGCATTTTATATCAGAGAATATCTTGATAAGTCGAGGAAATTTTATAGAAACACAGCTACTGTAAATGCACAATTTTAAAATAGCTTTTCGATTTTAGCCTGATTCAATCTGAGGACATTTTCCTTGAAGTATATCCTTCGGATGCAAAACTGGAGCCAATCGAAAGGAGGAGTATGGCAGGACGAGTCGCAGTCCTTACATCCGGAGGACAACTGTTGCTGCAGTATGGAGATGTCGGAGATGCTGTCAAGGTTTGAGTTCACAATTTTTCATGCTTTCGGCGCAGCAGAGTCTCATTGTTACTTGAAGACTTCATCAAACTTCGGATTCTGCGCAACTGTAAACCGATAAACTGGAGAGTTAATTACAAAACCGATAAAAATTAGTGAAATAGATGTTGGTTCAATATTAGAACTCGGAGTCAAACTCGAGAACATTGATATCGAGATGTTGAAAAAATATGGCACTTTCAATCAACATCTATTTCTATTTCACATGTTATTATTATGACAAAATGTTAAGTATCGCGAAAATCTACGTTTCTTTATATTTTAGTTTATATACAAAAGTTTATATACTCGAAACCATTTTTGAAAAATCGGTCCGATGTCGATAGCGGCCAGCCCTGCGGCGTCCTTGAAAATTGAAATTAGTATATTGAACATTCATTTGTTTAATAAGAATTTATAAGCCTTTGTATATAAGCCTTCTTAAATACTCGAGCGGAAATAGGCAATATGCGATATTTTACTTGGATGCTTCGAACTTCTGCAACACAAGATTAACTGACGTATGCGATCTTTCGGCTTATCTTTTTTTTTAGATAATTTAATTTCAGATTTAAAATCGGTGTTTAAGGGTTTCATACCGTTTGTTTGAACATGACACTTCTCAGGGTGTCCAGAGTAAAACTCTGAAGAAATTGTAAGTATTAACGCATTACTGCAATTTGTTTTTAATACTATGTGTTGACATGCATTCTTCGGCCCCCTTTAGCCCATTTGGTATTTGATTTTCAGCAAATATTTCCATTTATTAATAGAACTATTCACTGCATTTCCAAAAAAGTGTTTATACGCAAGCCAATTTTCCATTGAAGTAAAGAATATCTAATATAGACATGGAAAATGTGTTATGCTGAACAGCTGGGTGAAAAGCACTCGACCAAAAAACAGAACCAGATATATACGTTACCTCAGAAACCCACCCTTCATTAAATTCGTACGACTATGATAAACGATATCAATTAGGAACGTTTAAATTTCATTAACAAGCTTTCGCACTTTTCCTTTAATATTTCCTTTTACATTCAATTTATCACGATCAATAGCACACGCTTTAGCATAAAAGAAACTTTGGTAATTAATACCTTCGAGCGATTTAAAAACCACGTTGATTACAAACTGTGCAACTTGTTCTTGCGTTGATAAGTCCACACGTTTGATATCGTTATCGGTAATTATTGCATTATCCGATGCTAATGCTCTTAACATTTGAAGCATATATTTTATGTTTCCGCAATATATTACGTAGCATCATTATTCATCGTGATCTGCGGTCTATTTGTTCACATTTAACAGCCTTAACTCTGTGAGATAACATATTGAATGCGGATGCACTTGCACTGATTCCCTGATTCTCACAGAGTTTATGGCAATTTTTTTATTCCATGTTCTTATGAATTGTGTCATGGTCATGAAACGACTCAAATGACAGTGAACTGGAAGTTAATTAAAAACCTCTTCAGCATGAGGTTGAGTAATTAGATTATATTTGGGTTTATTAATTCCCCACGCCTTCTTGGCTTCTGGGTTGAGTAATTAGATTATTTACTCTATGTTCATTCATGAACATTACCATAATTATTCAAGCGAGGAAGATTGGTCAGATTCTTCTGCTGCTATTGGCACAGGAGCCACTACTCTTTGCTTCTTGGCAAGTTTGCTCATCTGAGGAATTCTTCTTCTGTTCTCTGAGAATTGACCCTTCTCTTCTTGCGATAATATTCTTAAATGTTTTTCTATCTCTGGCCGAGAGTTGTAAGCTGGCATATTGTAGAACAACAATTTGTTGTCTATGGAAATATGGATACACCAGAGCAATTCTGAGAAGCGTCACTGCGGGCTCACCTATCTCGTTGACTAGGCCCTTCTTCCCAGCTCCGGTATCCTGGATCTTATACCTTTTCTGTAAGCCTGAAATGATTGCTTTGGCATTGGGTGGACTTGAGGAAATAATGTTTGTCACCTATGTTCCCCTATAAACATAGAGTATTATCAGAAAGGCAATATCATCTTCCATTTTGTTTCTTTCATTGTACGATAAAGTGCCTTCCTTGATGGACAGTGTTCCTGAGAATGGTTCCTTGCGTGACTCGTAGAGAGTTTGCAAGACCTTGTACATTGAGATGGGATCGAAGCCCTGATAGTCTATTGTTGCGCATATCAGTCGAGTTACCATGCTGAACTGCAGTCTCGAGAATCGCTGCGATGTAAATCAGCGATTGGAAGATAGCAGATTGAAATTTTTAACTGTTCTCCGACGTCTAGACCAGCTGTTGCCGCAAGCTCTGAGCCTCCGTAAAGTTCAACTTCCTGTACAAATTCCCGACAATATCCACCGACAAACGATGATTCTGATCAATTCTTTCAAACTCCAATGAGTACGAGAGCGCGATCTAAAGAAAGATAATCAGGAAAGTAGACATTCAGTCGACGGAATGAAACTCAAGGCGCGAAAAGTCAATTTTTGAACCATGAGTAAATTTTCTTATTTCTTTTCTCTTTCCCAATACTAATAATTTACCAGCGTCACTTAACTATCGTCTCTTGCAAGTGGCCTGTTATATCGGATATTGCCTTTATCCCTGTATCGGTCACCACCATTCTTGCCAGGGGTGTCATTACCCTAACTCCTGTCTTGGAGTAAAAACTGTCGACAATTGTGTTGGGCATCATTGTTGATGAGTGTATAGCATCATCAACACTCAATAGCCCTTTTTCAAGCTGTGCATTCGCAGATGATTTGAGGCTGTAAATTTTCACACTTGAACCAGCGATGTTCAAGTTGAAATCTTGCTTTCCAGCTGAATTCCTAAGCTGATCAGGCCAAAATTTTGAAGTGCAAACATTTTAAACAATTTTAACTCACACCTACTTCGTTAAACTCTTCCCAAACGGCGTGCTCGTGAGCCCGATGGAATTTTCCTTGCGATAGGACGTACAACTCCATCACTAATTCCTCCTGTCTATCGAAAGCCTCGCCGTGGTGAGAGTCTGCACAGTTATTCCGATCAAATTCCAAAATTCTATGTGCCGAGGCCGCAGTGTTGACGCTTCGGCAGTCAGTTGGAGGCTGCGTCGGCGGTAATGTCGTCCATGGCTGCGCTGACAATATCATTGAATAGGGTGGCGGCAATATGTCGCAATTGCATACACTGGTCCTGGAGATTGAATGGAGATTGAATGTATTTAGACGCGTAACAATTGAACGTTCGCGTTTCGATAAGTATCGAAAAAAAACTCGCCGCGCTCCTCGGACGTGGTACTTTTGTATATACCGATTATGGTAAGCTAGCGCTCTTTCCGCCGAGCTGAAACATGAAACGTAATTTTGGTGAGCGAGCGTTATTAGAGAAAGGAAAGGAAATTTCAAGGTCACTCGGACGGATGAAAGGCTTCCTACCGGAATGATTGCTGCCGGTCGTCGTGACTATTGCGCGAACTGGACGGCCTCGGCGTTGTTAGGGCCCGCACTAGTCGTCCTCTGTACTTGGCGCACGTACAAGTGCATTGGCAGTTCGTCTGGGGCTGCAACGGTGGTGGCCTCGTCGATGGCTGCTCCGAGATTGGCGAGTACAGCGACAGGGGTTAGATGAGGTTAGGTAACCCACTATACTGACTTTCCAGTCCCCCAGCTAATGCCCTATATGTTTTGAATACGGCAGACCTTAATCTATGCCTGGTGGCTATCGCAGTGTGGCACACATTACAGTTTTCCAATAATGGATAGTAGATGGATTCTGAAGGGAATGTTTTTGATATCACACTCGTTATTGATGATAGACGCTTTGCTATGAGCAGTAACATGCTCAAAGCAATAACCTGGAAGTCATGGTCATGCACTGGAGGCATACCGCTGGCTGGAATCAGCCAGCGGTATGCCTCCAGTGCAGAATTCAGCCAGGATCTTCTGAGTGTTGTGGTCAATTCTCTTTTTCTTTGTGAGATATTGATTAGTTTGGTGATTCACCATCTGCGAGCGCATGTCTTAGTCTTTCATATTCTTGGTTGCTGTTAGCATGCATGCAGCTGCAAACGTTGCATCTGTTTGATTGATGTAGTGGCCTCCACTCTGAGCACCGCTGTTGATGATTCGCAGAAGTTTAACGGGTGTCTTTCTGAGTATTCTAGCAAGCCGCTCAATATCCAATCTGGAGAAAATTGTTCCTGCGAGTGGTGTCAGGAGGTAAATGGGTACCTTTTGCCTTGATGAAACAAAGATGATTTTGTTAAAAATAACCATTGCCAAGAAAGATGCTTGCCTAACTGACAAACTCATCATTTTCGCACTCTTGTATGGTTTATATGCGTTGATGTTATGTTTGAAAGTGTGTAACGGGTGTCATCTTTCCCTCCGACTTTGTTGACGATCTTGTATTTCCATGTTCGATCGCGCGTTTTATGTTATCAGCTTTTTATCTTAGTAAAACAGTCGACACTAGATTTCACTCGCCCCCCCCATAGCCAGGTACTCCAGCTCACGCTCATAGGTGGCTCGCTTGGGACCAGCCGGCATACTTTGGAGCGTTCTCTAGTCCACGGTGTACAAGCTGTAATGGCGCCGCGCAGATGGCGGTAACAGCTTACGATAATCCTTTTGTTATACTCTCCCAACCTCTCCGGATGATGCCGGTTGTGGTACGCTGCGCTAGTGGTCTCAGCTCCAGGCAGGTAATAATAGATTCCACCTGTCGGTCTAAAGAAGGCCGGGAAAGCTATGTAGCTTGCTGACTCGCAAATGCGCTGTAAAAAAAGGAACAATTTCAGTTGCAAGACAAAAACCGTCTTTGGCAAATACTCAATTTCTACCTTCGGTGAAACCAGCTTGCTTTGTAGTTTCTTTGGCTTATCCCCTGACGAATAAAGTTTCTCTTACTGAATACTGAACTCTTGAATGCGTAGTTTTACATACATACTTCATCACCAACATTTTTTATAGCAAAAATCCTCTTGCCACTTCGTGTGGAATTACTGTTATGCTCGCCGTTTTCGGCTATGATATGCAGATTACGAATCACTTGTTCGACTTCATGCATCGTGAGAGAGTGCCTGCTGCTATCACTGATAGTCCCGCGTTTGGCCAGGCTTACGTAGTTACGTTTTTTGTTTATAATTTAGGAGACGCTAACACAATGTTAGCGTTCCAATATTTTAGATAGACCGAAGAATGGTCGGAACCCTTTTTTATCCTTTGGTAAAAAAGGATATGAATTAAGTTGAATTGAATTTTATAATTTTGTAATACAAGTAAAATGAGAACGCGCAAACCGATATGCCAATCGCACATTGGAATCGGTCGGAAAATCACGTCTGAAAAACAGATAATTCTTGATAATTTCTTGAATCAGATCTTATTGAGACATTCACTGCTTGACATTTAATCATGACAAGCTTTTCTCTTTGAATTGATGCAGTATAACCTGGTCCATTCATATACATGAATGCAAATTCATCTGGATTGATTGATGCAATCGCCAATTGTGGTTGCATCAATTTATATTGTAACATACACCTTCTCATTTCTAATTTGCCATACAGAGATTCCATTTGCGCTCCAAAATGTCTTTCAAGTTGAACTAATTTTGAATTTAGATAAACAAAAATGTCAAAGTTCTTTCCTGATTCTGTGACGGGTTTGAATTTGTTATATGTGTCGAGGCCAATTAAAATTACCAGCTTGGGGTGCTCTGTTTGTAACGCTTGATAACCGCAAACCTTTGTGTTTCCTGTTATCATCAATGAGAATGACTGCTCACCTACTTCAGTTGTGTATATGGGCATCTCCTTACTATCAAGAGATCTTAATTTGTCTGCTGAACCTGACATAAGTTTTATATAATCCTTAGTTTCACAAGGCTCTGAGTCAATAATGTTCCAAAAGACTTGGCCATAAATGATACACCAGCCTTTTCTATATGTGCATGAAGATTTATCTGGGAGTGTCACATAGTCATTGTTCATTCTAGCATCAATGTAAAATGAAGAGACAGTTACCTCTAAAGTGATTTGCACAACAACATCATGGTATTCATAACCTCCATATTTGTAATAAACCCCTTTGCAATCACCATTGGTGTTGAGTGTTCCTAAGTAAGAATACAGCCAGCTGGTTTGATTCATTTTCAGTGTCTTCTCATCAGTCATCAGTCATTTGCATTGACAATTCTTCTTTTGTGCGTATTCTTTCACACTGTTGTGGAGTTAATTGGAGTTCCATAGACATTAAACCTCCTTCAACCATCTGAATGTCACTGGATCACTCGGACGGATGATAAGCTTCTAACCGAAATGATTGCTGCCGGTCGTCGTGACTATTGCGCGAACTGGACGGTCTCGGCGTTGTTAGGGCCCGCACTAGTCGTCCTCTGCACTTGGCAGAGGACGACTGGTTAAGGAATTATTGAAGCAACCCCTGGTGAATAGCTGGCCTCAGGGAGCTTTGGATCACCATCCGCAGTCATCAAACGCTGGCTGAAAATGACTCTTCCCAATCCTTGAGCAGTGAAATAAGGGAATGAGAGTGCGATCCTTGGTAATGTGACGGATGCTTCTCCAGTCTCGTTGAGCATTCCCTTTCGCCTCTTCCCTGTATCTTGGATGTGGTACTTCCTTTGTAATCCAAGGATTATAGTTTTGGCATTCAGGGGGCAAGCTTTTACGATGTTTGAAATCTTTCTGCCTCTGTAAATGTACAGCACTATCATGAATGCAATGTCATCGACGAAGGGTCTTTTTTCATAGTAGACCTCCATGGGATTTGGCCAACCCAACTTGAAACCTAAGTTTAAATTGAAATTAAGATTGAGACTTTAAACTAAATATTTTGAAATGGTTATTGAGCTTTGTTCTTCACTACTCATGAAGCTTTTGAAGAGCTTTGTCACATTCCTCATAGCCGCCTGCTCTATGACCCAGGCCATCGATGGTACGGCGAAAGACGTAAAGCAAGACCAGGGATAGACTAGTATCTTATAGATGGGTTCCCATCCCACATTGTCAGTTGGGTACATCGATACATATCCCTGCAAAACTTCTCGAGTAGCGACATCTCCCAACGGCACACCAGACAATGATTTGGTAAACATCCCGAGGCGTTTTTCGAACCAGTTGTCCGTAACGTTTTCATTTTTAGCCAAAGCTGTTGGCGCCAGACGGCATACTATCTACATACTCCTGTCGAGTCCACGGCCGATGAGCCGCAATGGCGCGGCGCAGATGCCGGTAGCAACCTGCCGCAAGCCGCGGGTTATACTCTGGAAACCCCTCTGGACGATGCCTGTTGTGGTATGCAGCTCAGGTCGTTTCTGCTCCAGGAGGGTAGTAATATTGTCCAGAGTTAGGTCGGAAGAACGCTTTGTGATGAGGTATTTGGCGTTTGAATACAATGCTGCCGCGCCTAAAATTGATGCTGGGATCAGCATCAAGTTGAAGTAACTCCTCCTGGGAGTAGGGGTCATAAGCTACCAACACCAGACTTCGTTAATCCCAGCAATCTCCTCGTTACATTCGTTTGCGCGTTCGATCGTTGCTACCTTTAAAATGGTTTCCTCGTTCAACTTGCGATGGATATGTTCTTTGACTGCTGTACGCAGCAGTTCGGCTCGCAATGTGTAGTCGATAATGCCGGTCTCGATGAAAAATTCCTGTGCTATCGTTGAAACATATGTCAGATAATTCTGGTCAATCTAACCTAACCTTACCTAACATTAGGCAGAGTTTCTTGGACATTAGAACCAGCCACAATGATGACCGAATCTGTATAGGTGGGAAGCCTCGGATTCAGTGGATTAGCATTGAAGTTAAATAAATCACGGAACGTTCACTCGTTCCTAACACAAGTAACATCAGACATATATTTCTGAAAGAATGGGTCTCGTAATCGACCACCTTCTCGAGTCCAATCCATATCATATAACAGTCGGTATCTATGTTCAGTAGTTATGAATTTCAGGAATTCGTTTGATAAGTTTCGGAGATTGGTAACAATAGAATCGACAGACGAACTTGTCGTCGTTTTTGTGAAGGCTAGTACTAATTGGTATAAGTTCGATAACGTCGAACCACCTAAGGGAATGGCATCCGACTCCAGTTGAGCTGCATATAAAACTCCATTTATTTTTTCGCTAAGAGCAGAGGCTGAAATCAAACCCTCCATTATGTTACAAAATTTTTACAGTAATAGCATTTACTTTTTTAACTTCAACACCATATGGGTCGACGTCACATCCAAACATTCTAAGAGTTTTTTACTGTATAATTTAGTCTCTGTATAATTTATGATATTTCCAGCTCTCCTTTTCATTTGGATTTAATTAAGTTAGTTCCTTCCTACCATGCAAGACACCTGAACGGATTTCATACCAATTTTCTCCTGTCTGGAAAGCAGGCACAGGTGCATTCAACAGATTAATTTCATTACCATACTTTCTAAGTATGTGATGTTTTGATGTCATGAAGTAACTGTTACCATCATAAAGCACAGGTAGCTCCTTGAAATCTTTAGGGTCATTTCTCAATGAAACATTGACAGCTTGACACTTGATGACTAGAAGTTTCTCACCTTGGATTGATGCAGTGTATCCTGGACCATCCATGTACATGAAGGCAAATTCATCCGGGTTTAAAAATGCTATTGCAAGCTGAGATTGCATCATCTTATAGTCAGTCAAACATCTTTTGATTTCCATTTTACCATATAAAGACTCCATTTGTTTCCCAAAGTGTCTTTCAACTTGAACCAGCTTTGAATTGAGGTAGACAAATATGTCAAAGCCTGATCCAGAACTCTCAACAGGTGTAAATTTGTTGTAATGATCAAGCCCTAATAATATTACCAGTTTAGGATGTTAGTCTGCAGCGCTTGGTACTCGCAGACTTTTGTATTCCCAGTAACCATTAAAGAGAATGACTGATCACCAACAGTTGCTGTATAGATGGGCATGTCTTTCCCATCCAGAGACCTAAGCTTCTCAGCATTGCCTGACATGAGCTTGATGTAATTTCTACTCTCACATGGTTCTGAGTCTAAAATATTCCAAAAAACCTGTCCATACAGAAGGTTCATGCACCATCCTTTTTTATAAGTACAGGATGACTTGTCAGGAAGGGTGACATAATCGTTATCAATTCGCGCATCAATAAAAAATGCGGAAACAGTGACTTCCGTTGAGATTTGAACAACAACATTCTTGTACGTGTAACCTCCATACTGATAGTCAACTCCTTTACAATACCCATCAGTGCTGACTGTGCCTAAGTGAGAGTGTAAATTTCCAATGCAAATTTAAAAAATTAAATTTACAATGTCAATAAACAAACTCGAAATTACAATGTAAAGGTACAAAATTGAATCGACAATAACCAACTTGTTTGATTAATCTTCAAAGTTTTCAGTTCTCTAGTTATGGCATTTCAAAAGTTCCCTTAGTATGAATTGTTTCACACTGTTCGGTTGAAAGTTGAATCTCCATGGATATGAGACCACCCTCAACTGCTTGAATGTCACTATCCAGCAGGTTACACCTGTTTATAAGTCTGATCATGGACACTTGGATCAAGGCCTAACTCCCAAATCTCTTCAACCAACCTACTGCTCAAGCATAATCGCTAATCGAGGAGTTCTGTGTTGGGTCAGCAAACACCAACAGTTCCGCTCGAGTGTTGTCGGACCTCCTCATGTTTTGCAACCTCTCCCAAGCTTCCCCATTTGCCTTCTTCACATGATCCATGAGCTTCCCTTCAGCTCCGCAAACCCCCCCATTTCACCATCCATCTGGCTTTTGTGATCTCAGAGGCGAAAGATGATTTTGAGATTGCCTGATAAAACAACAAAATCTTGCTGCATGGTGTGGGTTTGTTGTCATGCTGATGGATGACATTGTCCAACAACACCGCACTGAGCAGCATGATTGATCTGGGATGTGTCATCCGGCTGGGGAACAAGGAAGCGGATCCAGCAGACATCAAGGCTGGAGGGAATGGGAAGGTGGAGACCATCTCCTGTGGAACTGTCATGTTGCAAGCACCAGTCATGTATATCTGACCACACATTTGTGGGAAGCATGCTGCGATTCTTGCCAAAGTGACAATCTCTGGAGCGAGAGGTCCTGTTCCTGCACGAGCACCACTGATGTTGAAAATGTTCTGAACATAAGTGATGGTGTCCTTCACTACATCCCTTGACTTCATTTTGATTTTCTCGAGTGAGGTGCCTCGGTTGCAGAAGATGGCACAAGCGTGATGGGCATAGTAGTTGAAGCTTCCTCTATTGTTGAATAGGTAATCATGTTCAACCCCATTTGATGTTATCTTGATGGATTTGAATTCTTTAATGTTCCTCTCGGTTTCGAAGAACGCTCTAAAGGATTCAACAATCGGTGACATGATAACAGAGGGGTCAAAACCTTGATAGAGGAGGGCCTCCTTGAGGATCTTCGACTCAGCCATGATGTCATCAATGTCAGAGGCCAAGAAGCATTTCATGAGGTCTGTCTTCTCAGCCTCAGTACCTCTAACGCTCATCACCATCTTGGCAACCTCATCATCAGCCTGCTTTTTGCTGGGATTCGTTAGTGACATGACTGAGGAGTTCTCGGAGTTCCTTTGTTCGAGGTGAGACTGAATCTGATCTGTGATCAGTCTGTGTACCCTGGTTCCTGGCTTGCCGGGAATGGGTTTGAACCTGTGCGAAGGAATAGTTCAATACTGGTGTCTGAGTGGCAACGTCAAGAACTGTTTGCGTTGAAGCTTCTGTTGAGCTGTTTAACTGACTCTCAATGGGAGTTTGTGTGGTCACTCCACTACTAGATGGGTGGCCACAGGTGCAGGTCTGCGTGATCACTGCCTGTGCTGGCTTCTTCTTTGACTTAGCTTTTGCAGAAGGAGCGGTCAAAGTGGAACGATACGGGCTGATTGTAGTCTTTTTGGGTGGCATATAGCCTATGTCAATTAGAAAGAATACAACAAGAAGGTCCGTCGATGTGTCATGAAAAAGCTTGATGGAAGATGAAGATGTGACTGAACTTTTGAAGATGTGACCTGACCACTACTGAACTCACCTGTAATTTACGTTTCAAAAATCATTTATTCATCTTTGCGTAAAGCCAAAAATTGTTCGTAAAATATGTTGTTTCCGATTTTTGTCCGATACTTAGCAATTTGTGGTATAACGGTTTTCCGAAAGTGGCTCTGCAAAGTTATCACGCTCCGGTGCTGCAAAAAGCCGATTTCTTTGAAATGTCGCCAAACGTCTTCCTGTAAAGCACAGTCTACGATGTCTCTTGAAATGAGATAGTGAATCATTGCGAGGTCCTCTTCCTTGAGATAATTCGGGCGCTGTCCTCTCGAATATTGGAAATACCGTTGGGACCGATTATTGTATTGCATTGCCTTGTTCGCCGAGCTGTACGAACTGTCGGTTCGGTCGCGATGTCGCGTGCCCAAAGGCCGCGGCGTTTCCGTCGCATCCCCTCTGCACTTCGTGCACGCACACGTGCATTCGCACGTAATCGGAAGCGTCAGCGTCGACATCGTCGGCATATAGCCTATGTCAATTAGAAAGAATACAACAAGAAGGTCCGTCGATGTGTCATGAAAAAGCTTGATGGAAGATGAAGATGTGACTGAACTTTTGAAGATGTGACCTGACCACTACTGAACTCACCTGTAATTTAACAGATAAAAGAAGTTTATTGTATTTAAGTATATACAAATCATGTTGCCGACGGGGACATTTCCCCCGTCGGCTCGCAACGCCATACTCCAGTATTGAAATTCATCATTCAATTATAAAAATCAGGCGGGAGTTCTCCCGTGGACAAGCCCACGGTGAGGCCCCCGCCCGATGCGCACTGCGAAACTAACGAACGATCTGCTTTTTCCCACTTCGCGTGGTAGCCTTTTTAGGTTCGCCACATGCAGCTATGACATGTAGATTTCTAATTCCTTGTT
>JABFQM010001899.1:0-17886 GCA_022816865.1 Zelostemma sp. ZL-2020
TTACTGATTCATTCAGTGCTGAAATGCCTCTGTTTCAAATAGTGCGTTGAACCACTGATTTAAATAGTGAATGTCACTGAATACGAGTAGGTTTCTCACTGTTCGAAACAGTGAAGAGAAAATAACCAAACTTATTTTTGGGGTGCAAGCACTCATTTATTCGAAGACATATGTGAATTAAAAATAAACTTACAGAAATCCTCACAATATAGTGGCACAAAACGAATAAGTGAATGATGAATACTATACATAAATGTCCATTGGGCTCGGAAAATTTTCGTGTCCTTACTAAAACGTATCACGCGTCAAATTGTTTAACACGCGTCAAATTGTTTAACATTGTTTAACACTATCGCACACTCATAAACTAAATGTGTTCACTTGGTCACTGTCAGTTATGGATTGATTCTTTTCAAGTAAGTAAAAAATGCAGGTAAAGAACGCAAAAAATAACCTGAAAACCGACTGCGACACACGCGTATTCATCACGAAAGCTAGAAACTCATGACAAGTGCAAAGTTGGCTAACATTGAAAAAGTGGTACCCACGAACTTGGCTATAGATCGCAGCCATGGCTGCTGCGCGCGAAATTTGAATTTGAAAAGCCCGAAAAGTGTTGTTATGACTGTGTTATTCAAAGTATCTCTTTCATAAATTTTTTTAGCAAATGAAAAATTAATCGTTAATGATCAGGATTGTTCAACAATGCTTAAACGAGTGTATTATTTGTGAACAATTTCAAATTGTGGAAACTTTCAATTCTAACACGGTAACATAATAAAAGTAAGAACTAATTAAAACAATCGAATTGTTTGAACAATCTATTTGTTGAAATAAACAAAAATACGATACAGATTTTGATATGATTTATTCTTTACCATTTAAGCTGCTCGAAATATTCATATTCTTGAACAATTACAATTTTTAAACAATCGAATTGTTTATAAAAATATAAAAATTTGGGAACACTTTAAAACTATTTCAACTTTCGAACTATTAACATTTTTGAATTATTACAATATGTGAACAATGAATTTGTTTGGAAGTACTAAAAATTTCGGGACCCATTTTTAAACATTACAATTCTTGAACATTTCAACTTTTAATTTGTGTTTGTATTTTTATTCGTTCGAACAAGTCGATTATGCAAATTATATAAGAATTTAAATTTGAATTTACTGAAAGATCAGTCATTTGTCCACTGATTAACTTCAGTGCTGACTTTCTACAAGTCTGTTACTGATTCATCAGTGAAAAACGAAAATTTCACTGATTTTTCAGTGAACATCTATTGTACTGATTTTTCAGTGAACATCTATTGTACTGATTCAAACAGTGAAAGTTCCACTGATTCAGTTTAAGAGAGTGCACTCACGGAATACTCAAAACCACTCTCGTCGAACCACATTTCGATAAATTTTCTTGATATTTCGAGCGCATAACAATGCAAGTGATCTGAAGTAAATCCCGAAATAATATTGAATTCTTTCAAATTGATAAGTTGCGATGAAGTTTTATAACCATGAACAGGTTTACTAGATGAAACCGCGTTTTTCATATCATTTACAGCATTTTCTTTCATTCGCTCGCTGATATTCGGCACAATGGTATATTTAACAGCTTTGGCGTCTTCCACGTATTCAGTCGGATGGTAGCACCAGCCAAACGAAAAATAACCACCGTATTGCTTCAAACATTGCATTGGCGCACGAGCTGCTGAATCGACACAACAGCAAATGAAGTACAATTTAATTGAGTGTGATTTTTTTCGTATTAAACAAGGAATTCCGATCTCTGACAGTTCGTTCATGCTCTTTTGAAATGGTTTTGAATAAACATCCATATCTGGTTTACTATATCCAAACCAGATGCCGCAAAGAATCGGTGAATCAAGCCTGGCTTGTACTGGTATTTCATTAATAATAGCTTGAATGGGCCACATCGAGTAAGACGAACTCTCAAACATTGGAGAACCATCCGTGGTGAATACTGCGGAGACATAATACTGAACACCTTGTTTTTTAATCGATTGAACAAAATTACGATAAGATTCACCATTATAAACATCATTGCTCACGTCGGTTTCGTGAATTCTTCCGTTCATAACATAATTAAAAAAGTCTTCGTGACGCTTAAGTAAATTTTGTACCGCATAAGAAGGGTCCAAAGACACGAAAAAATCACGATACTTCGGATCATTAATATTCAAGTGAAATTCGCAGAAAGAACATACTAACGGAAAACAAAACAACAAAAAATTCGGTTTCTCGCACTTACCACACAATATACTATTCTCCTTCTGCGACATTATTGAATTTTTTCAAGGTACTCCTAGGTATTGTAATGCTCGGATTCCGCAAATATCTTTTGTATCCTTCGCGAAGGTTTTGCATTTTTGACGGTTTCTGATCGACAAGTTCGATGAAACAACCAATCCCCTAATAGCCCACAATATTCTGAGAACATTCTAGGAATATTTTTTCGTACATTCTAAAACTTTTTTCAAATGTTTTCAGCATGAGCCTGGTACATTTTTGAAATGTACTAATGTCCGGGTAAAATAGAGATAGCAATTTATTTTGCAAAATTCACTGTTCGGAAACTATTAACAATTGAGAGCCCGTTTTTTTCCTTCATGCGAATGAGGGTTGCGACTTTCGTTTCCGAATATCATATAACAAATCTATTGTCCTTTTCATCGTTTGGGCAATAGGTGCCCTTGTGTAAAAATTTCTCTACCGATCTCTATAAAACTCTACAAAACTGTACCAAAGTATACCAAACTCTACCAAACTGTACCGAACTTTACCAAAGTCTACCAAAGTCTACAAAATTCTACAAAACTCTACGGAACTCTATGAAACTCTACTACTTGTTTATTAAATTCTGTTAAAAGTTTTCCACAAATTTATTGAAAGTCTGTCAAAACCAACTTTGCCAAAAGTTTGCCAAAAGTCTGTCAAAAGTCTGCGAAAAGTATGTGAAAAGTCTGTCAAAAGTCTGTCAGAAGTCTACTTAATGTCTACCAAAAGAACATCGGGTCACGATGTTCCTATCGAAGATGTCGTGCGTTCATGCACTCTGTTCAATATTTCCATATTAATTTCTTTTTTTAAATCATACAAAAAAGAAGGATATCAAATGAACATCGCGTTTGACATCTTTTGTTTCTCGACTTTAGTTTTGACTGACTGATCTTGAGTTTCTGTTTTTCGTGATAATAAAGGTTGGAAATTGCACTAACATGAATCGCAACGAAGGTAAGACAAATAAATTTCTTTACTGAAGATGGGTCGTTTACAAAAAGAATTCCAATAATGCCCATTTTATAATTTATATCCTTTTTTTCTCATTCAAATATTCTCCTGATCAGAAAATCCTAGACGTCATACTTTATGGTTCCGAGTCAACGAGCAGCAACCTTTCGCCGTCATGAATTTAAACACGACGATTTACGTTACGTTGAAACGTTCGTTATATCCTTTTTTATTATTATTATCTAGTTACAATTCATTTTTCATAGAAAACCTAAATAATTCATTTTTATATAAAATTTTAGATAACGACTTTGCAGCATACACTTTCGTGCGCGAAAGATTTGAAAATGGACAACTGCATGTCGGAAATGACGTTTCGATTAAAATTTTATGGAGGTCGATTGACGATGTAGATTAGTAAGTTGAAAATATGTTGAAGTATTTTTAGCATTTCTCCTGTCATTAATTTCGAACAAAACTTACATTTTGTTTCAGCACTCAAGTTTATCACGAATAATTCCAAGATTTATGACAATGTGAATTATTTACTTATGTATATATAATTAAATTATAATTTCAATAAATATCGTTTTTAGAAAAAAAATTTCCAGTCAAAATAACTCTGTTTAATTTTAAATTTGTAGAAACACACAATGAATTTTATTTAATAAAATTTTTCCTTAAATTCTATCGTAGCTTGGAGAAACAGAAGTTCAATTCATCGACATTTTTTTCCACAAATTTTCCTCTTTCACCGTTTTATAATTCATTCCGAGTCAAATTTGTTCATTCTGTAATTTCGAAAATATTGATCGAACTTTCTCCCTTCAAGTTGAATTTTCAATTGTTTTCAAAAAGTTGAATGTGTATTGAGGCATATGTACATTATGGAGTCTTTGATCGAAAAGTATCTTGAAAAAGCATTTTCCGTATTTTAACTTGAATAAAACTGCCCATTATGAACGGTAACTTGCCATTCATGGACAAAGTCCAATTTTCAACGGATCAAGCTATTAATGACGTTGAAAAAGGAGATGACGCAGTGTAAGTACTGAATAAAAAAATTTCTGGCAGTAATTTACGTAATTCTGTATTTATTTTTTCAAGCAAAGTTAATTCTCTCTCTTAAAAAATCTAGAAGTTTTAATGCTGTCCATACAAAATAGAAAATGTTGTCTTGGTATTTTTGAATCTTTAATTTCAAATCGTTATTTTCCGAATTCATTTCTCCAAAATATTTTGAATTCGAAAATGATTTTAATTTGATTCTGTCAATTTAGGGATATAATTGGATTCATCGAAAGCGTCATGAAAACGTCGAAAGCGTCATGTAAAGGACCTGCCGGTATCTTTCGCTTCGCAAAAAAAAGCATGGATGGACAGAAAAATATTTTTGGAATGGTAATTTACTGAATAATGTATATTTTACAATTTGATTTCACAATCACTTCGTAATTCATTACTGATTTTCTCGCTTCTATTTAAATTGTATTATTTGTTACAGGTACACAAAAGAATTCATTTCTCAGGTCCTGGTGCATCAGCAGGAAAATAACGTACACGGCAAGGTTCTCCTTTTACTCGACAATGCGCCGTCCCATCCGAATGTGGATGAGTTGAACGTTATCAACGGGAATTTCGAAGTCATGTACTTGCCACCGAATACTACAGCGCTTATTCAGCCCCACGATCAAGGATTGATTTCGTTGACAAAAAAAGGATACAAGAAAGCGCTTCTGGAGAAATTGTACACGAGGAACGAAGATCGAAGAGCTATCGATATGGTAAAGGATGTTACTCTCCTCCATTGTTTTCAAATGCTGAGCCAGGCATGGAGCAGCCTATCGCCAACAACACTCAAAAATGTTTGGAGAACTTTACTGGGCGATCGTATTCGACCTGACGCTGCCGCGGTTCTTCCAGATGTACCGAACACCAGCTCTACTTTTTCGAACTGTGATGAAGACCGTGTAGTACAAAACATGGTTAACGCTTCGGAGGAAAATGAGGAAGTGCGCGAAAGTTACAGACGAGAAATTTACGAGTGGTTAAATGCGGACGATGGTGACGAAGGATGGGAACCCTTGACAAATAACAGAATGATTGACGTATTAACAGGGGAAAGTTCCGGAACATCCGCGAAAATTCACGAAAGGCTCAGCCAATCTATAGAGTCCGCAAATAGGAACGATAAAGAAGTCACTGCAGCAGAAGCACTTGAAGGCTGCGAAAAGTTAATCAAATACCTGGAAACGAAGCATGGCTACTCCCAGGAAGATTTATTAGCTACGAAAAAACTGCGAGATTTTGTAAAATGCCAAGTGAGTATATCCCGGAACGACGAAAACATTTTAATTGATTTGTGAATCCATAATTTGTGATGGAATTCTGTAACACGATTTAAATGTATGTACATATTGTATGTGACAATCGCAAAAAATTAAATAACAGTTTTACAAAATTTAGTAAACATGAAAAAACGACTACAAAAATTCATTAAAACCTTCTTTTCCTCATTACAAATTTAAAATGTTGAAATTTCGGTATCGAAAATTTGAAATTAAAAACTTTACGAGAAGTAACATAAAACTTTCAAAATGTTGACAAAGTTTTTAACTTTTCTCCCAATAAATTACGTCAGAACGTGCATGGGGCCCTGCGCCTCTTTAGATACATCGATGCTGCCTCGAAAACGTGCACCCCGGAGCGTTAAGCCGTATTCGAAATAGTGCCGGCCGCCGAAAATTCCGGCACTATATCGAGGCACCAGTGTACAATTCCTGTTTTCAAATGACGTCTTTTGGGGCGACCGAAGTTATTCAAGAAAGAGGTTTCATGCCGACTTTCAAAATACAAGGCCAAGTTTACCATCAAGGTGGGTCACTACTTCCCCCCGTAGATGAGAGTGAGAAGTTTCTTCAAATATACTTCATGGGAGAAAGGGAAATTGAAGCCGATCAACGATGTGCAGCTATTCCGGGCGTTGATCGACATATTGTGATGCAGTTGCAGACGCTCTTACACGAGCAAAACGCATTGGTAAAATTATTCAAAACAGCTTTGGAAATAATGCCAACAGACAATTATAAGATAGTCATTAAAGCCGACAAAACACCAGCGGGTGAACACGAGAGAAGATACAATGCTCCTACAGCAAATGAAGTTGCCATCGTCATCGTTGGAAATGAGTTCGATCGTCGCGATATCGTTCTTCACAAACGAAGAAATACGTTAGAACGGATTTCAGAAACGCATCGATCCTACGATCCTTTGCAATATCCACTCCTTTTCTGTCGCGGTGAAGCTGGCTATCACTTCAACATCCAGCAGGTCGATCCAAACACTGGGGCCCGGATGGCAAAAAAAGTATCATCCATGAACTTTTACTCCTTTCAAATTATGATCAGACATGGACACAATCATCTTCTGCGCTGTGGACGTCTCTTTCAACAGTACATAGTAGATATGTACGCAAAAATTGAATCAGAACGTCTTTTGTTCCTCCGTCTGAATCAAAAGAAAATCCGTGCTGACGAATACGTTCATTTGCGTGTTGCAGTTGCCAAGGACGGAAATGTGACAGATATGGGTCAAATGGTGATACTGCCGGCGACTTTCATTGGCAGTCCCCGGCATATGCATGAATATGCACAAGACGCAATGAGGTACGTTAGAAATTACGGTCGCCCTGATCTCTTTGTTACGTTTACCTGCAACCCAAAGTGGAGCGAGATTCAAGGTCTTCTTTTTTCTGGCCAAGTTGCAAGCGACCGACATGACCTCACCGCCAGGATTTTCAAGCAAAAATTGACAAAACTTATGGATGCCATAACAAAATACTTCATCTACGGAGAGACTAGGTGCTAAATGTATTCTATAGAATGGCAAAAACGAGGACTCCCGCATGCACACATTCTCATATGGCTCGCAAATAAAATTCATCCAGACAGTATCGATTTAGTTATTTCAGCCGAATTGCCGGACCCTGCTATGGACCCTCTCCTATACTCCATTATCAGCAGCAACATGATCCACGGCCCCTGCGGACCATTGAATCCTTCGTCTCCATGTATGAAAGATAACAAATGCACTAAACGGTTCCCAAAAGATTTCAAAGCAGAAACTCAAACAAGTGACGATGGCTATCCTGCTTACCGACGACGGAAGCCAACAGACGGAGGTCACACAGCTATTGTCAAAGTCAGAGGTTGTGACGTACAGGTTGATAACAGATGGGTTGTTCCCTATTCACTATTGTTATCGAAAATGTTACAGGCGTATATCAATGTAGAGTATTGCAACTCCGTTGAATTTATTAAATATATTTGTAAATACATAAACAAAGGCAGTGACATGGCTGTCTTTGGTGTAGCCAGCAACAACGATGAGATCTCTCAATATCAACTGGGACGTTACATTAGCAGCAACGAAGCAGTGTGGCGAATCCTCAGCTTCTCAGTCCATGATCGTCATCCAACAGTAGTGCATCTCTTAGTACACCTGGAAAATGGGCAACGTGTTTACTTCACTGCAAACAGTGCTATTGAGATAGTGAACAATCCTCCAGATACAACTTTGACAGCTTTTTTCAAACTTTGCACAATTGACGACTTTGCTCGAAATCTTTTATACTCTGAAGTCCCCAAATACTACACCTGGAACATCTCAAAAAAACAGTTCTGCAAAAGGAAACAAGGTGCGCCTGTTCCCGGAACTGATGCAAAACAGTCCGATGCTTTGGGTCGAGTCTACACCGTGCATCTAAATAACTCTGAGTGCTTCTACCTTAGGATGTTGCTTCACCATGTCAGGGGGCCAACTTCTTTCAATCATTTGAAAACTGTATCAGGGGAACTGTACTCTACATACAGGCAGACATGTCAGGTACTTGGTTTGCTAGAAGATGATCGGCAGTGGCAAACTACGATGTCTGAGGCGTGCGTTTCTTGCTTTCCTAAACAATTGCGCTCCCTTCTGGCTATAATTTTAACTACATGTGCGCCATCAGATCCAAAATCGCTTTGGGACAACTTCAACGACAATCTCAGTGAAGATTTCTTGAAAGAGGCACAAAGAGCTACAAACAACCCTCAATTGTCGTACTGCAATATTATTTACAATCGGGCTTTGGTTGATCTAGAAGATAAATGTATTTTCATGCTCAACAAAACTCTCTAGCAGCTGGGACTTGATCCACCATTACGTAGCAGCGACGACACTTTTGACTCAGAAGTTCATAGAGAAATGGATTATGACTTGATTCAGCTGCATTCATTTGTAGACAGAAACAAACCATCACTGGTCCCTGATCAAGAATTGGCGTTCAACGCCATCATGGAGCGCATTACAAACAACGAAGATGGCTTGCTCTTCTCAGATGCTCCAGGGGGTACAGGGAAGACTTTTTTGATGAATTTGCTCTTGGCGGAAATTCGAAAAACTAAAAGCATTGCTGTGGCCGTAGCATCATCCGGCATTGCGGCTACACTTCTGGAGGGTGGCAGAACAGCTCATTCAGCCCTCAAGCTACCTTTGAATATTACATCAACTGATACGCCAATTTGTAATATTGCAAAAGGTTCAGGACGAGCAATGGTTCTCAAAAAATGTAAGATCATAATTTGGGACGAATGCACAATGGTTCATAAGAAAGCACTCGAAGCTTTGGATCGGACGCTGCAAGATCTAAGAACAGACCATCGCCCAATGGGTGGAGCTTTGATTCTTCTAACAGGAGATTTTCGTCAAACCTTGCCAGTTATACCCCGGTCTACAGCAGCTGATGAACTACACGCGTGTTTGAAAGCTTCATACCTCTGGCGGCATGTTCAAAAACTGACACTGTCTACAAATATGAGAGTCCATTTAGGAGGGGATGCATTGTCACAAACCTTTGCCCAACAACTCCTGGACATTGGCGAGGGAAAGTTTCACAATACACCACTCAGTCATCGTGTTGTTATTCCCGAAGATTTCTGCAATCTCATGCCATCAGTCGAGGGGCTCATCGACCATGTTTTTCCGAATATTGTACAAAATTTCAGCGATCACCAGTGGCTGCGAGAGAGAGCCATTTTGGCGCCCCGGAATGATTATGTCAATAATTTGAATGCTCGGATTCAGGACAGCTTGCCAGGAGAAGCGGTCATCTACAAATCCATCGATACGGTTACTAACGACGAACGGGTCGTTAACTATCCTATCGAGTTTCTGAATTCGTTGGAACCACCGGGAATCCTGCCACATAAACTCATCTCGAAGAACGGTTCATCAATCATGATGTTGCGAAATTTGGACCCACCTAAAAGACCACCACTCTGTAATGGTACAAGACTGGTCGTGAAAAATTTGAACCCCAATGTGATAGAGGCGACGATTCTGACAGGTACTGCAAGCGGGGAAAATATTTTCATACCAAGAATCCCCTCGATACCTTCGGACATGCCTTTCGAATTTAGAAGATTGCAATTTCCGGTCAGACTTGCATTCGCTATGACCGTTAACAAGGCTCAAGGTCAATCACTGGCTGTTGCAGAAATCAATTTGGAGAATCCTTGCTTTTCACACGGCCAGTTTTATGTCGCCTGCTCTAGAGTAGGCAATCTTCGAAATCTTCACATCTATGCACCAAATAACACAACCAATAATATTGTATATCCTCAAGCACTCAGATGATACACTTCAACTATTCGGACTCTCTCAAACATACGCTGAATGACTCTCCGTGTAAACATAAGTTAACTGGCCATCAATATTTACTTGCAACAGTACTATTTCTCTTTTAACGTGCTAATATTTCTTTTCCATACTGTTTTCTTTTGTCCGTTTACATATAATACACAGTCTAACGTTATGTTACACAGTTCAATGTTTATAAAGATTCAGCTTCACAATAATATGGTGCCTGCTATGACCAAAGTATTAATTTCAGTTATAGCAATGTAAGACATGCTGTGAAAATAACGATGAGTACCTGGTTATGATGTGTAAGTTAACGATAACGTTTATTCTGTATATACCTATACCTATACAAACATTTTTACAATGTGCCATAACTGTTAATATTTTTTTCATCCTTCCAATTCATTGGATTTGTGTTATACTTTCATTTACATTTAATCGTCATGTTTCATCTATTTCATTTACAATGTACAAATTAACTTGATTGCAATTCTGGTCCGTTTAACCGAATGATTAGTGACATGTTCGTCATCCACATACGATTAGAAGAAAGACAAATGCCAAAGTTTGCGTACAATATAACTTGTAGTTGGTAAGGCTCATTACTATTAAGACAATGTAAAGCAATGCAATAATGGTCACATTCGGCTGTGAATCGGAAAATTGTTGGGTTTCAATACTTATAAAAATAGCCATAGATATCCTATGTATTTTATCTTGCTAAATTTTGTACAAATTAGGAAACTGTCATGTGCGATTTATTCACACATGATTGGCGTACAAATGTAAAACTTTAAGTTCCTCCTAATTCATAATGTACTGATAATTGATGCGAAGTTTTTCGTATTCGTGTATCGATTCGATGTGTAATTAAATATTGTCTGCATTTCCTTTGATAACACTATACATATTTTTTCAAAGACAAAACAAACAGATTTCCGGCAATAAATTGAATAAATATTCCTTTTGTTTAAACAAATGCTGATTGCTGAAATTCTGATTGACTAGTTAAATGTTAACATGTCTCGCGATAACAATTTATAACAAATCGATTGTTATAAACAAATAAAATTCAAAGTGCCAAATTTTGTCTACGAAAACAGATTTCCGGCAATAAAATTTATGAAAATTTTTTTTGTTGAAACAAATGCTCATTGTTGAAAATTTTCCTGCAATTTTTCGATTGTTGGACATTTTAACTTGTTGATTGTTGACATTTCTTGCAATTACAATTTATTACAAATAAATTGTGATAAACAAAGAAAATTCGAAGTTTCCAATTTTGTTCACGAAAACAGATTTCCGGCGATGGATTGGATGAACATACCTATTGTTCGAACTAATGCAAATCGTTGAAAATTTTCTTGCAATTTTTCGATAGTCGGACATTCTAACTTCTCAATTGTTAACATGTCTTGCATAAACAATTCATAAAGAAATCAATTTTTTTCGTAAAAGCAATTTTACTGTACTAATGAATGAACTACAGAGCGTTACGTCATAATGATCCACTGTCGGTAAATGAAAATTGTTCATGTAAAACAAAAAGTCATGATATCTCCCCAAAAAACATCAAACATGTAATTTGAATGTCGAGTGTGCAAAGTGGATTCTCGTTGAAGCACACTGAGAAAAGAATTCGTTTCAGCCAAATAAGATTTCTTTACTGTTAATAAATGGCATGGTTAACTATGGCGAATTAAATATTTGCTTACATATACTAGATCAAATGGTTGACTCAAACGTCAGTATTGACTTGAACCAATTCTGGTCAATTTTAGTCAATTCTACCATTTTGTAATAGTGAAGAAATATAAATTGTAGCCAATTGTCGCCAATGCCAGTCAACTAAGACATTTTGTAATAATTAAGAAATATTTATTTCAGCCAATTCTGGACAAGGGTAGTCAACTCAACCATTTTGTAATAGTTAAGAAATATTCATTTCAGCCAATTCTGGACAAGGGTAGTCAACTCAAGCATTTTGTAATAGTTAAGAAATATTCATTTCAGCCAATTCTGGACAAGGGTAGTCAACTCGAGCATTTTGTAATAGTTAAGAAATATAAATTTAAGGCAATTGTTGCCAATGCCAGTCAACTGAGACATTTTGTAATATTTAAGAAATATTCATTTTAGCCAATTCTGGACAGTGATAGTCAACTTAAACATTTTGTAATAGTTAAAACATGATTATTTCAATCGATTCTGCACAGTGTGAACGTTTTGTTGTTGTAAACAAATATTCATTTCAACCAATTAAAATTCGATATTCATTCAAATTTTGATTACTTGGTTGGAATTGTCCTGAAAGACGTTTCAATTTGTATTCACATTGAGTCAGATATATAAATCTTTAGAACAATTGTTCTGAGGATTCAAATCACTGAATAAAATGTATTGAAAAATTAATACGTTGAGAATGATAGATTTTCGTATGTGTATATGTACATAGAGAGCAATTGAAAGTAGGTTTTCATATATTTAGCAGAGTAGATAGAACAAAATGATCAGATTAAATTCCTTTAATAACGAAGTATTTTCTATACATATTTTTCGTTCTCTTGCATGTACAGAGACATACAATATAAATTCAAATATTATATAAAACTATAAATTCAAAAATTCATCGATGATATGACATATCGTCCATCCGATGTCATATGTACATTAGAAACCGTCGGCAAATTCTCGTACATTTTTTCGGATACATGATAGACTTTATAAATAATACATTCGTTATGAGGCTTCTTAATTTCATATGCTTTAAAATGATTGTTAAAACCTAAGGTACAACATCTTCTATAAATAAAATAAACGTTGTTATTAGCATTAACGACAACATAATCAATCATTCCGAACGTTGGATCGCCACAATCATTGATGCCCAAAGATAGGGCACAACTTTCTTTATAAGTAAATCCATTCAATTTTACCCACGATACCTCGTAATCTTCAGGATCACTTTTGGGTAAAATCGGATACTGCGCAACGTCAGATAACTTGCCCATAATTCGTCCTACTTGTAATGTATTGTCTAGCCCTTTCTTACTAATTAATCGGTAGCAAAAATTTAATTGTAGTTTTATTGCCAAAGTCAATATTATGTTTCGTCGCGAAGTGACGATACGAGCATATGTTTTGGACAGTTTATGAAACGCTTCGAACCGAATGCATGAAAGATTTTTTACTGAGCCCATGCTACGAATTACATCAGGATAATGGGAAAGAATGTGAGATTTCGGTTTTGGCTTTTTCTTAAATAATGTCGAATACAAAATATTATGCTCTTTCACTAATTGCTTTAAATGATTAATTTGTGGTACTGACATTGTATTGCTCGCTAATACATATATTATGTCTAATAATGTACCATAGAATTGCCAAACCTCATCATCTTCGGGAACCAAGTCGCCAACAATAATGCTAAAGTATGTAACTAAGGATGACATTTCTGAAGCTGACGTTATCAAGCAACCTTTTTCAATATGAGCAGCACTTATTGGTGCTATTCTATTGCCTGTATCTACTGCTGAGTGGTTAAAATATTTTATACGTTCATTCATGTGCTTTAGCGAAATGAAATTCTTTTTGATAATGTACCCAGTAATCTCAGCCATGTCGTATCGACATAAACCTTCATACAGATCATGCATCATATCACATGACAGATTAATAGTGTTGTGGAAGTTACGAAGCTGGTTGAAGACGCAGTTTTCTTTCACTCCGTGAGAACGGCTTTTAGCATCAGCATTATAGTTCTCGAAGTTGCGCATATATTTTTCAGACTCGAAACATTGCTGCTGTGTTTCAGTTTTAGAGGCGCGGCACATTCGGCAAAAATACTCCGCATTGAAACCTTCAGCGAAACCCAAAAGACTGTTAAGGCCCAAATTATCCCCCAATAATGCAATAACTGTAAAATATACTCGGAATTTTTTATCCTTGACAGAGACAATAATACCTCTGTCACTTAGAACGTTGAATTCCTGTATGATGCGGTAGAAACATTTTTCATTTCCAAATTGTGCCCTATCCGAACTGTAGATAAATTGTCCCAAATGCATATTGTCCAAACTCGATGCATATGCTGGAGGTAACGCAGCAACTGAATAATACATAGCTCCTACTTTGTGAATTCCAGCTGAAGGTGAAAGAGGATTACCAGGTTCGAAGTCATCATAGTACAAGTAAAGTGGTATTACAATTTTGTTTCCATAAACCTTTTTAATGTTTTTCCAAACCGATCCATGAAATATATTTGAATAAAGTCCATCCGTACCGGAAGACTCTTTTTCAATGTACGATGTGATTTTTTCGAACACATTTGGCAACTCTAAAAATGATTGCAATACCTTGCTTACTGGTACTATCTGACCTTGACACACTTTAACTCGTAGTTCTGTACGCCCCTTATGGTTTATATCGTCGTCGATAGTGTCGATACTGAAAGGTTCTGGCGGCACAAATTGTTTTGAATTTCGAAAATATTGTAATCTTTTATATTCGGTGTTTACATTCTGAAGTACAGTTATTTTATTCAAACAAGTATTGATTTGTTGATGAGAATCTGAAGACAATGTGGCTTCAAGGTCAGATCTCAATAACTGTATAAAATCATTGATAGTTTCTATAAATTGATCAGCAACTGTTTGCACGGTGCTTCGTGCTATGGAAGGATCGCTGTAAAGCTTAGCAATGAAATTCAATAAACTGTCATTGATATCAGTAGTACCAAGTATTTGGTTGCTTGCATTTTCAACATTACTTGAAACATTACTTGAAACAGATTCATAAGTTTCATGGGACGTTTGCGATTCGAATTGTTCATTGGTACAATTAACTGCTTTCGCATTTGGACCAGAAATATAATATGTACACTTGCGTACATGTTTTCTTAGCGCTGAAATCGAAACACATTGTCGCGAACACTTTTCGTGTATACAAGAATATCCGCGGAGAAAAGGGTGTAAACCTTTTATATGACTCAATAATGCTTCGCTACTTGTATAAGTTACTTTACCTTTACAGAGTTTGCAATTCATATTTGATTAAATGTAATAAGAGCTAGCGTAAAAAATATTGCGATATATAACAAAGAATATGATAAAACCTGCACCAAATAAGTGCAGAATAGTCGAAGTCTATAAATTCAAAACTTGACGTATACAATTACTTTTGTCGTTGTAATTGAAGAATAAATAGAACAATATTTATAAGGTTTGACAATATTCAAATGAAAGGACTGGCTGTTTAAAATTTGTGAGACACTGGATTTTATTAAGAATTTAAACATACTCAAACAATACTCTTACAGATGGTTTTTCTTTTTCAATTTGTTAATCAGATTATAAATGTTAGGGATTTTTGCATCGCTTGTCGTTTCAATTTCATAAATTCCCCACTGAATGAAGTACCATACGTTTTCGCTTTCTAGAGGGTATCTTACACGATACGCGATAAAGGTTTTGAAAAGAATATCAAATGCTTTTAGAACCGTTGGAACTTCACACAAACGGTCAGATATACGGACGTATACCTTATCGATAGAGGTGGAGATGTTCTCACTTACAATAATTATGAACGGCTGCACAGTGAGTCCATATTTGTACATCTCAGTCACTTTTTTATCGACCGCGTTTTGCACATCTCCAGGCAGCTGAAATGACCCAAATACAAATGTAAAAAGGATTGACTTTTTAAATTATATAAAAATCAGCCTCGGTGCAAGTGAGAGTTACAATTTTTTTATTAAAAGAAATTGAAAAAAAAGGAAAAGCAATTACATTTTAAAAACTGAAGAGTTAAACACTATACCTTTACATGGACGATTATACCTTCACGGCATTCGACCGCAGTTGGTTTCCAATACTGTTTTTTCTTGTCTTTCTTGTTTTTCCGGCCCTTGTCCGCCTCGTCTTCGTCTGTTGCAACGCACAATTTATTTGATTTGGGACATATCAAAGACGCCAGCAGGGAAATTTTTATAGCGTCTTTACAATCTGTCAGTACAAATAAATAAAAATTGTGAACGCTACAGCGACAAGTCGGTATTCCTTCTTTACTACGAGCATACCTTTGTTCAAATCTGTCTTTTTCAACAATGTAGCCAACGATTCATCGGTAATTTGAAGATTTTTTCCATTTAAATCTAATATAGGCTGGAAAAATGTTTCCCACTTCCTCATCAAATTATTGGCGTGAGTTTCGTGCGTTTGAGAAAAATCCCATTCAATCTATGGAACATCGAGTTTGTATGAGTTAAATGAACAATATTTAAATGTAACAGCATCAACTTAATGCTATGACATTCTTGTTCCTTCGAAAACCGAAAAAGTATTTAAATTATTCAGTCAAAGTATTGAAATTTGGACGTAGCCTGAAAAAAATGTATCGAGTAACGTAACAACTTTTCAACGTACCAGCGCAAGACAATGCGGTGACTTTAAAATTGGCCACGCTTCGACAATATCATGAAAGGTTTTGGCGGCACTCCGGCAGTCTCGAAGCCTCAAAGTGTATGAAGTCGCCCAGTGCTGCATAACATCATCCCAAGGCAATTGATTATGGACCAGCCACTCCTTGCTGGTGACGGCATTGTGCACATCTAAAAAAATTTCCGATACATACCTATTCTCTACCAGATCTACTTACAATTTATAATAACAAACAGAATTTTTTAAATCGAATTTAACATGCAGCATTTATATGAATATAAGATTTTTGAATAAGCCATATCATACTATCGTTATCACAATTGATAAGGTCGCATTCGTCATCAATATTGTCCCTCGATTGAAAAAGTTGCGCTTTTCTCAAAAAAGTCAATTCATTTCGGTACTTGTCGATCAATTTCCCCCTTGCAACTTGCGATTTTTGATCTTTCGAATCCTTTTTTGAGAGCGGGGGCACGTAATATGTCTGCTTACATTCGTGAGGAAATTGCTTTTCGATAATTTCTGTAATTTCTTCAAAATCATCATTGCGGAGTACCCTGATTGAAAAAAGTGAGTTATCAATTACATAATCAGATTAGACACATATTAATTGAAAAATGAGAAGTGAAATCGTAATACATACATCAGATTTTGATTCAAAAAGTACGTAACGATAAGTTCGCACAAATAACCCTGACATTGGGTCGTAAACTCTTGCTTCGATTCGGAAATGTTGCAGAGCGCTTGGCCTATAGCATCGTTTTGAAGGATTTTAAGTAAATCGAATTCCAAGTTTCGGATCTTGGTCCTTTTTTTGGGAGGCTCTTCTTGAAGCTGTTCAGAAATTGGATGGATTGGTTGAATATTTACAACACCATGTTCTTGTTCGATATCAATAAGAATGGCGCCATCAGCACCATCAACAACTCCATCAACGACTTGAGTAGCCAAATTTTTATTCTAGAATTAGATGCATTAAAAGTTAATTTTGAAAAGCAGCTCATATATGACACGAAATGCCATATCTGCAAATTGGGAAAAAAATTGAAAAATGATAATAAGGCGTACAATTACTAAGTCTTCATATTTTTTCCTCAACTTCGCTCTTAGACCAATGCTGGGTATGATGGCTTTTATGTCGGCGTCATTTTTAATAAGTAATTCCCCGAAAATAGCCACGTCACTGATGTCATTAGCTGTATAAGTAAAAAAATAAAAATAAATAGACAAAAATAAAAAGAATTTCGATGAAAAATGTCGACAAATTCAGAGATTAATATTACTTCCATCATTATCAATATTGAGTCATTTTGTGAAGATTTGAGAACCCATATGATTTCCAGGAAAAATAATGAGACTTGTTTTGTTTCACTCTTTAACGCATAAAACGATAGGGGCTTTAAAATTTGCCAGCGATGTTATCAAAAATTTATTTCGGCAGTAAAGTATACGTGGGATTCAACTTTATTTCAATTTTCGAAATGAAAATTCATCTACAATTTTTAATCGAC
>JABFQM010001900.1:0-17888 GCA_022816865.1 Zelostemma sp. ZL-2020
GAACAGAATCTAAAAAGTTATTTTTCACTTGGAAATCAGCGTTTGAATTTCGAATTTTGCTTAGGTGGTCCATTACTGGGACATTTATCTTATTTAAACTATGTCAAACACTGTCCCACACTTTCGTCAATAGATTCATTCAAAACCTTTCAAGTTTCCCCCATTAATAAATAATTCTCATATAAGTAATCTTTATAATTAGATGATAAGGTTGCCGATGCGAAATGCGCACGAGATTCGACCATTTCCATCGGTTTTGTCTGAGAATTGGTGTTATCGCGGATAGCGCGAGCCGCCACATGCGTGATTTTCTGGATCGCACAGCTGCACGTGATTCGTGCGATTACCTGTAATGACGCTCTCGGTGGTCGTACGATCCGCGCGTGTGGATTCAATGACAATGGCTGCTCATTATCGGCTTGCCATTGGCCCATTGTTATCGATGAGAGAGCCGGAACAGCCTTACTGTGACGAGGAACGATACTGGGACCGCAGGGTGACTCGTTCTTTTTCCACGCTCCGAATACCGGATTAACCTAGCCGATGCACTACATAATATATCTATCTACGTGTACCTGTATATCCGCCTACAGATTTCCACGCGATTTTAATGCCACCTCGTCGGGTTAATGAAAAATTGCCGTAGATTTTCAAATGAAAATAAACGAGTTTGTCCAGGCTTTATTCTCCCTCTTGAGATTTCAAATGTGCCGATTGTGGCAAAAAGGCATAAGAATTGAAAGAAAGAACTTAAAACGACGGCCGGAAGATGAATTATAAGAAAAGTAAACGACGGGAAAAGATGGGGGAGATGGGGTGGAAAAAAAGAGCAATCGGGCGTGAAATTTGCGGACGCTGTACAGAGGCACACGCCGGTTTTTGATATTCCGTCGACTCGCGACACCTCCGCCGAGGAAAAACTAAGGAAAATAATTTCCTTTGGCGCGCTTGAGCCAGCCCGGCCGGCCCTCCACCCCGCACGCTCAGCCAGAAAAGCAAGCGGAAAACGTAGACAGACAGCCGAAACCTAGTTGGCCGCACCAGGACGCGCTAAAACATGCAAAATCATGCAAATTGCGTTCGTTCAAGCCCTCCCTCCCCCTCCGCCCTCCCGAGTTGGCTCTCTTGCTCTCTTCTTCTTTTTCCCTCCTGCAACACATTTACACCTACATACAACGCGTTTCGCGCGTATACACCCCGACACCCGAGTACACCGGTAACGCTCCCTCTTTGTACCATCTCTGTCCCTTCGTCTCGTCGCATCGGCGATGCCTGCGGCGTTAAAAATGTTTCGACGACTGTGTTGCCGCGGCGTTTGTTCCTTTATTTTTAGCTGGGGGTGGAATCCGCTGCGAGGGCGCTGGGCGGGGCTCCGCCAGAAATAGGGATGAAACTTCGACCGCCATATTTACATCGTACTCGCTTGCAGTGGAAAAACGCATCCAACTGACATGCATTTTCCTTCACTTTGTACGTTTTCACTCGTGCATTTCTCAACAAATGCGATTGTAGCGTTGTGGCCAGGCATCCGCGATATGCAGCGGAAAATTATATGGGATTCTCGTTATTGCATGTATTATTAATTTCTTCGGAAGAGATGTATCGATGAATTTACCGGACAATCAAAATAAGACTTCTCGGATTTCAACTCGGGATTATTTGATTATGATTATGAATAATCAATAATCGATTATTGCATGATGATTTTTGTATCCAAGTAATCATGCCATGATAAGTAAAAGATTGTTCGGCAATTATTTAATCAGTAATCATTGATTGAAGATTACTTTGAATCTAAAATATTCATTTATTTTTTATGATAACAAGTGTATGTTTCTTCATCTTGAAATTATTGAAAATAGTATTCTTAGAACAACTAACACTATCAATTTATCATACATTTCTTTATCGTATCAGTTTTTATACACACATGAAATAATGAATTGGAAAATTTTTAAAAATTGACATGACAAATTTTATTGATTAAATATCAAAAAAATTTGATAATTCTTAATCAAGGATAACTGATTATAAGATTGCAGATTGAGTTTTTAAGTATGTAATCATAGAATCTTTAATATTCGTAATTAGTACATTTTTATAATGATGACCGAAAAAAATCATGAAATTGTATAAATTCCTGAATTTAAGATCCCTTGCGTTATTTCGCAAAGTTTGATTATATTTTATGCACAATTAAAAATTTTTCCCAATACTTGTACGTAAATAAATTAACATATTTTTACTGTAAATTTATGTAAATGATAAAATCGTTAAGAACCATAATGTAACAGGTTTTCGTCTGTTTCTTACGATCCGTACATTGCGCAATTATACGGCTGCACTCGTTGGACAAAGGGGTCGAATGAAATATTGTTGAAAATAATAAAAAAAAGATTTTAATTTGGAAAGAAGCCAGGAACGTAATTTGCACTCACTCCACCTCGCGAAATGGTACGTGTGTTATGTATCTTCTCTTCATCGTCATTTTCCGGGCACAACATTCACGGCTAGTTTTTCCGAGCTTTGATAATCCTAAAGAGGGATTTTACCATCCGAATAATCCTTCTGTCGGTTACTAATGAAATTTAAAAAAGCCACAGAGAAAGGGAGGGAGCGAGAGAGAACGAGAACAAAAAAAGACGAAATCAGAATGTAAAAAAGAGCAGTCGAGCCGAAGTTAGAGGGATTTTGTCTGCGTTGATTGAAACGACAACGGTGTATGGTTCCGTGCACATTTACACAAAGCGTGCTGAAATGATTAAAAAGTTTCCCCCCTGATTACACAAATTACAGCAGTTACTTATAAGATGTACACTTGTAGGAATAATTCTCATTGTTGGTACGAAGCGATATTAAAAAAAAATTAAAATTATTGGAATGCCTCAATTTCTTTTCGAAGCCTATTGTCCCTTGAAAGAATAAAGAATAAGCGGCAAAAAGAGTGCTTCGGAAATAACGACGAGACATATGATGCCACTTTGGGTATTGTTTGCGGGATGTTTGGATCTCTTAAAGCACTCGTTATGGACACATAATGTCACGGCTGAGTGATGGCCAGGAACAAAAGTGCCACGATTTCGAACGTCCCACGGAAGGCACGAATCATCGTTCGAAATTGTCTTCGGAGAGGCAGCTCTTTCGAAATTGGTCGGAATTTTAACCGGACCGTTCGTTCGAAAGATTAGATCTTGACACTGATATATCAATGTAAATACACCAAATCCAGGTTACATTTGTGTGATATTGCGAAGAGAGATTGACCGTCGTCGAGAAGTTTTCGACGATTCAGCAAAATCATTCAGTTAAATGATCTTGAGAAAAAAAGAAAACACCTAAAAGTATATTACTAAAGTTTCTGTAACTGTAATGCTAATGCCAAAAACACGTTCTATTTATTTAAGGAGAAAAAAAGGATTCGGGAATATTAATCATCCGGTGATTGATAACAAGCAGAGAATAAATGTAACAATTACCTCGTTTTCTACTGCGGAATTCGAAATATTTCGTAACAGTTAGGAGTGACGAGAAATATATACATTTGACACGTAAATGACCCCAGATTTCGGAATGTCATTCTCGCCTTCTGTGTGTATCGATATTGATCAAGCATCGATCATAAAGCCGCAGGGTTCTTCTAATTCTTTCAGTATCCATGCATGACTCGATCCCTTCTGACGGGAATATCGTTCTGACAGCCTCGACGTCCAACGCCGCTAGTCAAGCCCGCTGGAGTAACAAAGACGTCACTGTTGTCGGATATGTTTAGTAATCGTTGTTTATTTAACTAACAAAGCACACGAGTCAACTCGTTTTATATACCTGCTCGTCATTGCATTATAGATATTCGAAATGAATCGAGGCGCGCGAAGCGAGATAGCATTAAAAGTACGATTCTGACGCTCCTCGTATTTTTATACTTCCCGAGCTGTGAGATGTGTGCATTGATGTTTGAGGAGATTTTTTTGTATACAAATCATGAGACAATAATGTGTTTCTTCTTTGACCTCTCCTCCAGAAAAATAACATCGAAGACACTCGAGTGCAGTCCACGGAGAACTCATCCTCCATGTGAAATAGCACTTTTCAAAGAAAGCAATTATGTCAATCGATTGAATGCATGTTATTAATCTTCCCTCCACCTTTCTATTTGTCAAGTTGTTTTTCTCTTTTTTTTCTTTACCCTGAATTCTTAATCGTGAAAAAAACCTTAGTCGTTTTCCTATGAACTTTTCGAATAGACATCGAAATTTCCATTTTTCCCGATGATGACGATACGAAAATCATTTTTTTTTTTTTCGTGAGAAAAAAGTCAAGTTCGAATAACTTCGAAACGCACTTCCGGTCGCGGGACATTGTGTCACGCAAAAGGTATGCGAGCACATTACGATAGATTATTCCTCGTAATTCCTTCTAGAGCGGACAAGCCATAAGGATTATGCTTTGGGGTCGCTTCACTTCCCTTAAAAGATTTTTCGTTTGGTTAGCTCTGTCGGTGTTGATCTTTTTTTAAACTCGGCACGAGAAAATCCTAATCTCTGCTCTTCAGGAATTCGGAACTCGAGTGCGAAAAAAATACAATAAGCTAGGAAGTTCACGTCAAGCTAAGGAAAACATCTTCGAATACCCTGAAAACAGTTTTTGACAGGGATGAACTGATTTTTCCCGATTCAAATAAGGCGACTATTATATTGTAAATAAAAGAGCAGAGGAATGAAAACAATGGAAAATAGTTTTTACCTTATTTCAGAATGGAATTCCTCTGTTGCTGTGATTCAAAAAAAAGAAAGAGGAAGTGGAATGTAAATAACAATCGTAAAGCAAACAAACGAGGAATGCGCGTATTTCTTAACGTTTTTATTTCCCTAAACGATTCGATAAATGGGCAATAATTGTATACATTCTATTGAAATTCCTTTCAAGATTAAACATTGGAATAATAATCGTGATATTCCTGTCTTTATTGCCTTTTCATGATTTATTATATAGTAATAGTATGTAAATTACATTACAACGATCAATGATATTGTGCCATTTTTTAATTCTTTCCATCTTTACACAAGGAATGGAAGCTTGTTTAAAATGATGAATATTAAATTAATTATGCCAATATTTTATATGAATAAATAATTTATATACATTCACTTCAATACATTCAACTTCAAATAATTTTTTTTTTAAAGTTTGATAATTATTTGGTATTTGGGATTTTACTCTTGGCCGAACCTCCCGCGTGGTAAAATCTCCCAAGTCTCTTCTATATAGCTTTGCAAATTAAAAGAATCGTGAGTGAGGTTTGGAACCAAAAAAAAGAAAATTTGGCAAGAAGCAGACGTTTTCGTATCGAGCTCGAGTGCCTTCTTGAGACGTCGTTCGATCTCGATTCGAAGGTAGCCGCAAAAGGTCCTTCTTTTGTGCTCGAGTATTTGTTAGACTCTCCTGGCACGATATACATATACCGACTCCGACAAAGTGCTGACCTAAAGTTTTTAGCAAACACAGCTCTTACTGCGACGACAGCCGCATATAATGCAATATGCATAGTATTGGATCCTTTATTACGACGACGGGGATGGTAATTCATCGAGAATTTCAAATGTAATTGAGAATTTACCAACCATGTTTATATGCGTACTTATCGATCTCGTGATTTATTATTCTGTTTTTGTCAGCAGCCGCTTTGTCGTGAATACACCTTTCAAATTTTAATCATTTATGCTTTCAAGTCATTTCATCGTTTTTTTTAATGTCTAAAAATAAATCTTTGAAAGTCATTGGCCAACCAGTGACTCACGCAGAAATTTATGTTTGCCCTAAATATTACTGATTTTCAGTGATTTATTATTAGAGCGATCCCCTACGATTAAAAAACCAATTGAGCAAATTCCAGTTTTCCAAATTTGGCGTCGATTTGCCAAAAATTGTAGTAATTTTTGCTGTAACGTTTCATCCGGTACACGTGACACTTTCGCGCACGGATGACTCCGGTCATGTACCTACTTCTGCAGCCTTTTTTCGGTCGTCACCTTGCATCTCGACAACTTCGAGTGTGGGCACTCCATTACGCGGCGGTAGCTACGACGATAAGACAAATATATTTGCGGGGGCTGTTTACTACCGCGTCTCGGCTTATACAGGAAACCGCTAATGTGTATACACTTTTATACGAAAAAAAATCGCGAAACGAAGAGCATCAACATGGTCAAGTTTGCCAAAAACTTTTCCACGCATGAATTACAAAATTCGACAAATCTTCCTTAAAAAAATTCGAAATCTTTAACGCAATGATTGAGGTAAATGTCTCAATTATGACCAGGTACGCGCATTTCTTTAAATTTAACAAAAGCGTAATAATTAATATTGCCCGGATAAAATTTTTCATGTTCTCAACTAAACGAATTCTCAATTAACTCCAGCATGTTTCTTAGATGACCCATAATTGGGACATTTACCTAAACATTCTTTGGCAAAGAAGAACGATAAACTAATAATTATCCGAATAAATCTCATCGCGATCATTTAGCGAGTTCGACGTGGAGCCACGAAATACGGTAGAGCGGATAAATTAGTATTCAAGGGCGCCTTCGTCGTCGTTTATTTTACAAAGACGAGCACATAGGTACGGGGCTCGGCCTTCGCCGTTTTCGTTGGCGCCCTTCCGAGCTTCAAGCTTCGTACTTCGACGGCGCGTCTCCCGAAGCTCGACGACCACATTTACCCAAGCAAACGTGCACGGACGTGCCACGCTAAATTAGTGTAAGTGCACTACTCGGGCTGGGTATAATGGGCATGTCGTCAAACTGTTGGGACGCCTAACCAACACAGCGTCTCGACATCGCTATCTGCCTCGCGGATGATGCAGAGAGAACGAAACGGGAAGAAAGAGAGGGAGAAGCTGTGCGATGCAAGCTCGAATATGACGAAAAGAGAAAATTGAAGAGAGAACGAGAGGAAGGCGGTGCATGCTAGGAACAAACTACAGCAGCCATCTTGCACGTGCTCAGCATCTTTGAACCAAACACAGACTCGCGAGAAACCTCCATAACTAGCTTACTCGCCTTCTTAACATTCGCCTACATTCCTATACGTTTTGCTAAATTTTTGTAATTAGTAAAATATGTTTTTTGGCGCGTTTCATTCTGTACGTACCCGGGATACTTTTTTTGAGTCTTAAATGGTCTTTAAAGTCTTGCAGAGTCTTGAAAACCCGGCCGAACAAATTTAAAAATTCTAATCAGGTCCCGATAGGGCAAGTCCGTTCAGGCCCCGGGTAGAAATTAAACATTCTGCCAGGACTGCGCAATATTGAATTTAAAGTAAATAATATACTTGGAAGACTGACGATGAATCCTTGAAGCATAGAATTTAAAAAGTAATATAAATATTTAAATATTTATTATGTCTTGAAATATTGCAGTACTAGTATACAACTTTGTACTGTCTAAAACATACTAAAGTATTGCAGTATCGGAAATCCAATACTTTTCAACACTCTTGTTGAAGAGAATGCTGAAATAAGTGAGAAAAAAATTTTTTATAAATAACGGTAACATTTTGTGATCGTGGTTGATTAATACGAAACCGTTTACGTGCACTGTTTCCACAGTCCTCGCAAAGATATAAGCGGCGAATCAAAAAAACCTAATGACTTTATTCAACGTCACCGGGCCTGTAATTACCCGCAGGCTGTCATGGGACGCAACCCTCCTAACGATTAACCGTGGGGAACCCCCGATGATTACCAAGTTAGTTCAAACAGGGTATAGTGTTTAGACCGAAATGACACACGGTTAATTGTAAATAGTCTCATTGATAAGAAGTACCATGGTACTACTTCACGCGAAATGTTCCTGCCGTGATAAAAATATAACATTTTCCGCTCACATTTAAATGTCTCAGTTATGGGCCATCTAAGAAACATGCGAGAGTTGATTGAGAATCAAGGTTTTATATAAGATATATTGTTACTGCAGCATAGCTTAATCATTAAAATATTGAAAAATCGTCTTTGTCGATAATATATTCTTGATCCACTGATGCTTTAATTGTTTTGAAAACACTTTTGATCAATCTTAACTATTATTTTTACAATGTACATCGAAGAAAACTACAATTCTATTTTACTTTGCGTATTTATTTATTCGAAATATTGTTAAAAACACATATTAACACAAAATTCGTTAGATTTAGTTATCCTGGCAATATTAATCATTACGCTATTGTTTAATTTAAAGAAACGTGCATATTGTTATTATTATTGGAATATTAGCGATCCTTACGTTATTCAATAAGAATTAATCTGCACAAAGATGAAATCGATAGACAAAACTGTATTCGAATTTAAAGTAAGGAAGAAATGGTAAAAAAATTCGAAAATTGCAAGAAATATTGGCGTACACTTATAACGGTACAATAAAATCGATCGGCCGTTTGCGGAGAGGTATTTATATGTGACGATTGCGAGGGGACCTCTTGTAAAAGTCGAACCGCGTTTGGGGAAACACGTACATATAAAACACGAAAGTACAAAGTTTCGCTGTGAATTCGGGGCGGGTCTCATTGGCCGATGGTTACGAGGTTAGTAACGGGAGCCGGCAGTCCGCTGGTTTAGCAGCAGCCAGTCAGGCAACGAGCGAAACTCGATCGTCTGATTCTCGATCGAGGTGCCAGTCCCATCCCTCGGGAAGATGGTTGCCAGCCCCTGGGCCAAATTTCCCCGCTCCTCGGGGATTCGCAATTCGGCATTTAGCCTGCTAATACGCGCATTACGACGACGTCGAGTCCCCGCGCGTTGTGTTACTCTTTACAGTCAACGAGGTTAAACCTTGCTGCTGCATTTAAATTAGGGAAAGTCTCGCTCCGTCTACGTGTTACTTTGCTTTCACATATTTTTTCCCTTTGTATCGGTAATTGGCTTATCACCAATGCGGCGCTTTGCATACGGATCATATATTTATGAATTCGTCATTTTTCATTAACGTTCCTCTTCTTTTTGCTCCTCTCAACAGAGTATTCATCACTTTGCTTATTTAGAAGAAGTATTGGAAAGTAATAATTAAAATGTCATATCAGAAGGCATTATCAATGGATCAAGTTAGAAGTTCGTAATGAACGGCTAAAATTGTGCAGCAAACAATACAACGTTCGCGCATGCAGTAATTCTACGTATAGTTTGGTTACAAAGTTCTAGTCATCAGCTTCACTTTGAAATATCAGTACTTCGAATCGTACCCAACATCCTGCATGTTTCCTTTAATGAGTGAAATTGCAAAAAGTCCAATATTGAAGTAATATATTCGCAAAGACTGTAGCGAGAAATCGAAAGGTAGCGATCGGTATGATCGAACAGGTAGCGCACGTGATGGATTTTCAGAAACGTCGACGATGTTTGCTGCGACCAAAGTGGTCTCGAGTATCTTCCATTAAGCGTGCACGGTACACGCAGGCGTGTGTAATAATGTACATGGAGCGGAAGGAAAAATGCGTGCATGTGCAAAGAAATACCGTGAAAGACACCTCGAGCTCACTGCTACTGGTGGCCGCACTTCAAACAGTGCCACTATGCTGGATCGGCATACAAAGACTTTATAAATAGCAAGCCCATTTGGGAATTGTTTGAAAGGATGAAATTGTTGATCAAACATTTCTTTCTTTCGACGCAGGAAAATGCGCAGACAACGAATTAAACGAATCTTTAATCCGCTGCTCCAAACATTGATAATAAATGTAAAGACACGAAACACTTTTGACAAATCGAATAGTTAAGATCGGAAGGTCCAATTACACGTCCTGGCGTAGTTGCAAGCAGCACCGTCTGCCTGTCTTCTCAATACACAAGGGTGTTTACCGAAATCCAAATTCCGACTGCATCCCGGCGGCACGTCAGGGTACGCGTCAGCGGACTTTGAGGACCCTTTGGGACACTTTGAATCCGGCCTCTTGGCCAATTCACGCACGGATGAATATCGTCAAGGTCCGGAAAATTCTTCTCCAGTCAAATTTGTTTCTGATTTATTTGGGCCGCGAAGAGCACTCGAAAAAGCCACAGTATGTCACCTCCAGGCACGAGCGGGCACATTCGATCACGTGCTCGGTTACACCCTCGAGTGCTAGGCCAGAGCGCTTCGAGTACCTACCAAGTACATGCTTGTCCGACGCTAAAATTTGATTACCAATCGACGGACCGTGTAATATGTGCTAAGCAAAGAAAAAGCACTTTTTTCGAGCTTTCCCCTAAATAATACTATTTTCCTACAAAATCCCATAGGTTGCACTGCAATAAAAAAATAGTTTATTCAGCCTGCATCGGCATTCGACGTTCGCATCGTATTCCGCGATGTTCGATTTTAGTCCCCCATTATCGTGAAAGCAGATTTCCGTTAAAATATTTTCAAACATTTATCAAAGCGGCGGTGAAAATCACTCGGTCCGCTGCATCCGATATACATATTTTTCCACTATTTGGAAAATTCGCAGCGATTGCAAGCAGCGGCGATCGAATTCTCGACCGAGGTGTTGTCAAATATTTTCCAGTGACATCCGCATTATGTAACCGGCCACCAAGCGGAGACGATTATTTTACTGAATATACCGACCGGCCGCGTATTTATTTGCAATCGCAGAATTCACCGCCACCGGCCTGTAGCTACATTACTCGTGGCACATGCGTGCGCTACAATTACTGCCAGTCACGATGACGTATCCAATTTTTCCGAAAGTTACAAACATTCGTATTTTTTATCACCAGGCAGAAATTGTATTTTTACTTGCCAATTTTTGCGGTAACTTGCGAAACTAATTGTTTAATGAAACGTAAGATTAATTGAAAACATGAAATACCGTAAAATTCAGCGCAGCGGAATTTTAAATTATGTTTAGCGACAAAGACTTAACGACCACAGCAGTGACCAGATTAATATAAAGTACGGTGGTACATAAATTGAAACAAAATGTCTGCGTTTGTGAGTGTATGATTCGCATAAACCATGTTTTAATATATCGATACATCGATTTTTTAGATGCGCGATGCGTTCGGACTCCAAAGTACGACATGTATTTCTATAATCCTACGTACACTTTGTCACGGCGTTTCGAAAATGCCCAAGCCTTTGCTGCTGGGCCATTATGTGCACGCCACTAATGCACACTCGCAACAAGATTATTCAGCAATGCAATAATATCTGATTATTCGTACGAAGGACAATGGGAAACCGTAATTACCAATCATTCATACGGGGTGTGTCGTAATTACGTAATACGAAAAATTGAGTTGATTTTAAAGATGGATAAAATTTTAATAAATAGTTTTTTCAAATTGCATTCATGGGTTCTATAAAAAATATATTTACACGTATTATAATGTTGATTTTATGGCGCAGTGTCCTAATTACGAAACATCCTGTACGATATTGATTATATTATTATACTCTGCGCACACGTGTGTATAGACCCATTGCAACTTGTAAATATTAACACGTCGAAAGAGCTACTCTCGGTTGACGGAACCTCGGTAAAGGTATAAACCTATTTTTACGTCTCAGGTATAATATTGGCCGATTTTCGAGTGGCCCCTGTCATCCGGTATACGTTAAATGGTCCTCTTCTTTTATTCACCTTTTCCAAAGAGATTTCTCGAATATGACAACGCAAGTAGGCACATCCGATCCGTGCCCCAGTCCTCGAACCTAATAATCTATTTACAGGGCACTTTATTGTAATTTCTATAAAAACCACGATGTATTCTTAGGACGGCAGATTTGAATCGACTCGTAAATCTCCCTCGGTCCCTCATTTCTCCAATAACGTACTTCCATTTTTCACCCAGGATAAGTGGCTTTTATAACTGTCGCTTTTGAACGGTGAAAATGATATTTGTATAAACTCGAGTGGCAACTGGAAAATCAAAAATCAAAACTTTCGATTATGTAACTTCATTGAAATCCGTTGTGAACGTTGATGAAAAAAAAAAAGCTACGATACGAGTTTGGTGAATCGAAACCGAGAAACAAATTGTACGACACATTCTGCATGGGCGATTGCGAACGGCGCGATTATTTTTCCTCGAGAATGATTTCGCTGCTCGAATACCTCTGTACAATTGCGTAGTCCGTAATTCCCTGACGAAGGAGCGCGACTTCGACGAGTCCTGGGGCGAGTGCAGCTGCCCCCCTCTCCCTCCCCTTTCGTTCTTATAACAGAAATGTAACAAACGAATGCGCGACGAGTGCAAACACGACGAAATCGTTTCGAGTTTAATGATAATTGTCGCAAACTACTTTATTATCGTTCACTCGGCCGGAACCTATTGTTACCCGTGATAATTGACGCCTGTGCCGCGCTTCGTAATTATTTTTCATGCATCAAACATGAGATTCGTACGAAGGGAAAATTTCTCGACGTGCAAGGGATTCGAAAAAGTCTGTTTTACTATTACATTGATGTAACGTTTAGTTTGTTTATTCGAGAAAACTGGATAGGCATTTCAATGTTTTTATGTTTCGTGTATGCAAATTACAAGTTGAACCGCTTGTTCGGGTTGAAACTTTGCATCAAGCACGAAGCGCAGTTGTCGATTCTAATCTGCGCAGCCGCAAACACATTTGCAGAACAACAGCGGCGTTATAACGAGATCAGCAGCCGATTCTGGAACGACCATTGCCCGAACTGAGTTCAAACCGTGCACCCGGAATACACGATTGTCCAAATACACAACTGCTACACCGAGCGAGTCGCCGCAAACAACACTTCCAACAAACGCAGAGGCTAATCTGATCTAAATACGTTTCGCGACAATGAAACTATCGAGACAGGACATACGATATAGCAAAAAGTAACAGATTCTATCTAACTCAAGCGTCATCTTTGCCTGGGACGAACGTATCTCCCGAATGCAAATCTGAATTTATGAATGACGTTAAAATGGTCCCACGTAAACAGGTACTTCCTGTTCCTGATTTCGACGACGATTTCTCGCATGAAATTCGAAACTGGATTGGATTTGAAAAAGGGACGAATGTCCATTTTATCATTTTTGTAACTTTTGCAATTTTAAATAAAAACGAAACCATCGAATTTCAGAGTTCTTTACAAATTGAAGTTAGTATCATGAGAAAAGTAACGATAATTATGCCACTTCAGTCGAACAATCGATGAAAGACGCGGACAACTTTTTTTCTTTCTCCGAAAGTAAACATGTTGAAAACAAAATTTGAAATGCAGATCTGAAATCTACAGTGACGTTGGTATTTATTTAAAAAAAAATAAAAGCAGACGCCTCGTTATGTGAAGTCATTATTTGTAAAATGTTCAGAATGTCTAGGCGATATAGGTTCTGACTCACAAGACTTGAATCAACAAACCACTATGGTTCGTATGGGTACCAACTCGTATTACAAACCTACAACTGTTTTTCTAACACCTTCGTTGTAGATTTCGGATACATTTGTACTGTGAGAAAACCGACAAAACTCGTTTCACGATTTTTCGTGAATCAGGTATCGAAATTACAACATTGTTCCCTTTGTACATGCGCGTTCATCTGCTTTTGACTGACGAAAAAAAAAACATCGTTTGCTTTTCGCGCTTGAACATTTATTTCAATCTCAACTGCTTTAATTCGTGGTCTTTCATATCGTTTGCGTCGTTAGTAGCAATATTTAACAAATTGCTTTCGTTGGCCCGTCTGGCTTCCCTTTGCTGAGGATTTAGCCGTCGTTCACGAATGCAGGGGTTTCATTTGATGAACACGAAGACAATGCTATCTGCTCTGTAAACGATAAATACAGAGAACCGTTTTCAAGCTGCACTCGACATGAAACTATAATAACTAGGTATAAAGGCACTTATGATCTTTTAATAATTTATCATTTTAGCATACGAAATTTGTGAATACAATAATAATAACAAGTTTTGTTACACAAAAGCGTCGATGTGTGAACGAAACATTGCTAAAAGTTGCTGCGTTTCCTCATCCAAAAAAAGTTTGAAAAAAACTAATATTCTTGAAGTAATACTTTTTAAACTTTTAAAATTATTCATTAAAGTTTACATAGTTATATTCCTTTGAAAACGTATTGTTTAAACAGTAAAATATTGATCAATTGTTCCGTTTTAAACTTCGAAGATTTTAAAGCCCGACTTGGGGTGCCGAATGTTCCGAAATGTCCAGTGACGAGGCAATAGTCAAATAAGTTCGTTTAGAGAGTAATTGTTTCCGGGTGTAATGACTGTGTTTGCCGTTCGGTCGAAAATCGTGCCTCGCACGATTATCCGAGACTTTGTCGAGGTATGCTTTACCGCTGATCCGAATTTCGGCTATTTGGTCAAAAAGATTATAAAGTGGCTTGATCTGTTTATCACAAATAATTCTTGAGACAAATCCGACCTGGCGCGATTTACCGAACGAAAAGTAAACTATTTTCTTCATCCTTAAAGAAATAATCCTTTTTCAGATAAAAATTGCAACAAAAAGGCAAAATGCAGACTTTAAAAAGTACCATTGGTAAATAATTTAGTAATTTATTTCTATTTTTAGACCGACCATTAAGCCTAATTGATTATTTGAACAACATACGGCGCGCATTATCCAATAGCGCTTCTGCTATCGTCTCTACAAATAAAGAATTAATGTATTTACAGATTTTTAGTGTTGCAGGAATGTATGCAACACGGTAAAAATGCATTTCTTGCTTTTACAAAAGTGCTAAAATTCCTTAAAGCCACTTTCTTCATCCTTTTTTAAATAAAAGTGAAGGGTATTCAAATGAAGTACATAAACAAGAACATTCATGAGAACAGAACTTTATTAAATTCCTATTGCATTATGGAGCATCAACTCTTGCGACACCGATCAAAACTTGATCTCGCCTATCGAGTGATTGTAATCGCCAACTTCACATTTCTTCTGATAAAAATCGGGATCCATTGATGACTTAACTTAAGTATACGCACACGGAGAAAATATTATTTCGAATTAACAAATGCAAAATTCTCTCATCGTAATAACAAAATTTGTCTTTTCATTAAAAGTTGAACCTTAACTTCTAACGCAAAAGTATGTGTGTTGGAATAACATTTTTCTCGGCGTATACAGCACGTACGAATTTTACATACAGAAGGGCATTTATTTACACACAGTTTTACTTTTCTTACAATGTCCGACACAAGACGGGGTACAGATTATTTGCTACTGTTGATTTGAATCATATCACACTTTCAACAGTCAAGAGTCATTCAGTCTCTCAAAATACAGTAATCTTCAGCACTTAATTACATGTAACCCGGATTTTGTAACTGAACTCACAAGGTGAAATGGACCAGAGTTCAAAGCATTTGCCTTTTTCAAATATTATTCTTCTTAGACGCCTTAATTTACCACGTACAGTTTTCTAGTTAAAATCTTCATACTTGATAAACTTAAAATTGCACATATTAAACCGTATTTGAAAAATCATAATTATTTATTTCCAACCATATTGTACACGTAACGACGTACAGTATTTTTCACTTTTCCTATCAAATTTTGTTGGATTTGAGCAATAAAAACTGTAGAGAAAATTGTATTTATGTGAATTCAGTCACGTTTATTATTTACATCATACCTAATTGCATTTACGATATTTTTTCGGATGTCAGAGCTGATTTAACTTATTATTCTACTCAAAATAACGTTATAAAATCGTACGATTGATTATTCCAATCTTTACAAACATTAAATAATCATTTCTAATTATTCACCGGGTTTTTACTTAGACATCCGATAAAATGTCTCTTTCATTATATACAAGTATTTCATTATCAATTTTCATAAAATCATTTACTCTCCGATATTTCTCATTTCAGTGATTGATACCGAATCGGTTCTTTTGAAATATTGTTTTTGTACGTTACATTTGTTGTAATTCGCAAAAAAGATTATCGTGTACGTTTATGTACTCAAATAATATTTTCCATGCATTATAAATCAATAATGATAATTCAAAATAACCGAATCAATCATTCATAGATTTTCAACAAAGATTCAGTTTACCAATTCACCCTCAAGGTTAAATAAAAAACAATATACTTACGATCGCTAGACAATTTAGATACAAATGAAAATTAAAGTTGATGCGAAACACCTATGAATAAAAAATATATTAAACATAAAAATACCGACATTAAATGCAGATCGTTGCGAGTATAAAAAAGTTCGCACCCTGCTCGAAGATTCCATAATAAAGAGCGTTCCTAGATAAATCGTCAAACTGAATCCGAGCTTTAGAAATCGAGACTAGAGTCTTTCGAAATAATACGCATTCATGTAACGAGCTTACATGCCCGAGCCCGAATTCGCGTTGGCCTGTACATAGTAATTCCTAACATGAAGATGATTGTGCAGATGCAGAGAAGGCAAGTTAAGTTGCCCGGAAGTAGGCTGGACGCCTTGGCCGTTCCAGTTACAAAGGCCATTATTGGACCCGAGGATTTTGGTCTCAGGACTGGTAGAAGGAGAGCTGTGCTCGACGTTGGATTCAGCTACGACGTCGACGTCCACGTCTACTTCCTCCTCGTCCTGGTCGACTTCGAGCTCTGGCTCCTGAAGTTCGTGTTCGTCCTCGCTGCAGCTGAACCTTCGATCCTTCACAGCCATAATCTTGGAAGGTCTAAACCCTGATTCGATTTGCTGATCATCCGGAGCCAGAAGCGACGCCACGTCGAACTGCCTTTTCCTGGAAGAAGGTTGAAGGCTCGATTGCCTGATGGAGGATTGGGTCTGGAAGGTTTGCTGGTGACCCTGATGCTGCTGTTGAACAGAATTATTGTGCGGGCTCCACAATGCCGTGATGGGTTGCGAAGAGACCGGCGGACCCAGTGATGCAGAGGGCGGCGGTGTCGCCGGAAGCGGCGGCGGGCTGGGACTGTCCGGCTCTTCGTCAACTGCCAGACCCATGTGTCGTCTGACTTTTCGCTGGGCCTTACGCCTGCGAAAATCCCCGCGTCGGAAATCCTCCAAGTTCGCAGGGTGGATGGCCCAATAATGGCCCTTACCGTTCGCGCTCCTTCCGGATTTGACAAAGCAATCGTTCAAAGAAAGGTTGTGCCGAATCGAATTCCGCCATCCTGGTCCTCGCGACCGGAAATACGGATAGTGTTCTAGGATATGCTGATAGATGTCGGAAAGAACGAGCTTTCTGTCGGGCGAGGAAAGAATCGCCATGGCGATCAGGCCGATGTAACTGTGTTGGGGCTTGGGTTCTTCCGGGATGCGTTGGTGATGGGGATGCAACAGGGCCATGGACAGTGCCAACCTGCTGGGATAACCGGTCGCTGCTGGATACAGTGGCAAAGGAGCCGGGAAACTGGAAGGCAGGCCAAGGTGAGAAGTGGGCCCGCCGGAAGAAGCATGGGCCACGCCGTGATGTTGGGGATGCATCTGCAGTTGGCGCAATCTTTCGGCCATAGCGTAATGGTAAAAATGAAGTCGATACTGGTCTAGGCCCGGAAGAAAACCGGCCATGGGATTCCCAACGCTGAGGCTGACGGCCATCGGTTCCTTCGCTGGCGGCGGACTCTCGTTGCTGCACATACTGGCTTCTATGTTCCTCTCCGTCTTCAGATCAACGTAAGAAACATTCCTCCCGTCGACACTACACCTTATTCCAGATTGAGCTTTGCACTGTCTCGTCAACACTCTGTAAACACTTTTTGCCCCGGGGTTGTTCGGCCGAATGGAACGTGATCTAATAACAAGTTGCCATCGATCCAAACAGCCTCGATGTTTAGGAAACTGTTTGGCTATGGTTTTCTCGTTGTTTGGACCGATCCGCGTTGTGAGAACGACTGGTCATGATTTATGATCCGGTTGACGGGACGGGAGCAAGTTTCCCCACCAGAAATACCGGTACCAG